>VXBL01002481.1:1150248-1256861 GCA_013400195.1 Aramus guarauna | reverse complement strand
AAAAAAAAAATCTGCTCTTTAGCAAAGTTTGGATCGGGGTGTAGATCCAAACTCCATGGCTCAGGACCGTTGCCAATTCTGTCGTGTCTTTCCATTCCTCTTTCTGGACATGATCCATAGCGGCCGTGCCAGTAGAAATGAGCATTAGAAGCTGTTTTTAGAACTCTGCTAATTTGTGTGAAAGCAAAAAAGGAGCAAGAATACTCAAACCGAAGCCTTGCTTCATGAAATTTCCATCTCCATTCTGCACACTTGGGGTTTGGATGAGGTTCAGTTTTAAGGTGCTTAGCACACAACTCACCACCTAATGACTGCTGCTCCATTTCAGCACAGTTTAAACTCGACACTGAAATCAAAGGATGAACTTGGGATTTCACCATAGTAACATGCAAAGAAGGAATTAAGGATCCTGGGAGTTTTCTCCTTTTGCTAGATTTTGAATGCTTTATTCTAATTCTTCACTACATTGTATTGACCCTAGCACTAAACCTCTTGAAATCAATGGATGGCCCAGCTTTGATTAGCCCTGAATTCAGCCTATTGTGAGAAAAGCATCAATCCTTCATATTACAAGAGGAATGTGTGTGTGTAGGCATGCCTGTGAGAAAAATGTTTAAAACCATTCTTGTTTTCTTACTCATTTCAAACATTAAAAACAGAATTCATTTGCTCTTTATAAGCAAGCTATGTAGGAGACTTTCATATGCATGAGCCATAAATACTGCATTTAGTCAGGTTCCTGCCACATTATTAATAGGTATTCTGTTTACACCCACCAGATTTGATAGAAAACATTGCCTGCTCTGTCAGGAATACACAAAAACTAGCTGGCAACCATGAAATAAATGCTGCTTGATGTAAATTGCTTCAGAGCTAGACTTACAAAATGTTTATTCAAGGCCTTGCAACAATCTGTTTGGATACACCGCAGCTAGGGAACATGTCACCTACAATGCTGCTGAGAAGAGCGAGGCTGTAGTTAAATCATTTTAATGGTAATATAAGCCATGCTGCAAAGAACCCCTTGCAGAGACTGCAAGCCATGCCATGTTTAACAAAAGTTGATTTGTTATTTAATTTTCTTTAAGGTGGGCTGATAAACTGAGGCATTTGCAGGATACTCTCAGCAGAACCACATGGTGCCTCCTGGTGACAGTGTGTCCCTTGGAGTGAAAAGCTGGGTGCAAATGGCTGGAGACACTCCCCAACCACCTCCCTACCACAGTGCCTCCCTCTGCATTCAACACTTTACCAGCTGGTCTACAAATTATTTTTAAAGGTCTTTTGGGATTAAAACAAAAAAAAAATGCTATAGGATCAAAAATTTTATGTTTGTCTTGGGGTTTGCAAATCACAAACTTTTGGGGGGGGACCAGGACTGAAAAGTCACCTTCCCATATACAAACCAGTGACTGGCTTTGCTACCTGAGCATCATACAAGAAATACCACATCTGAATGACAATGTACAGGTAAACTTTCTATTCTCCAGTAGCAGGAACATCTAGGGCACAACCTTATTAACGTCATTTATTTATTTGCCCAGAGGCAGTCTCCCGAGGAGCTAATCAAATAGCCCATTAGAGAGCCTGCACACAGTGAAGAGATCCTGAGTCAAGGCACTCGCAGCTGGGTTCTGCCCAGGAGACAACCAGGTGACACAAAGCAGTGGTGACAGGAACCTGATGTCCCCACCAGACCGTGATGAGTGGTGTAATTGGCGTGTGACTGGTGTCGTGGCACACTGGTTGCCAGTCACAGTTAGAGAAACCTATTGGTGAGGTGCAAGGGGAGAAAGCACTGATCCATAATGAACCCTGACTACACCGTGGAAGAGATCATAGGTTTTTTTCTTTGTTTCCAGGCTCAGCAGAGAGCAGGTGCAGAGCTGGCAGCCAGGAGCAGCAAAGCCTAGAAAGTGTTGAGCTGAGCAAGGAGAAAATGATGGTGACCCACCATATAATTGCTCTGTGGATAATCTTTCCTCCCCAAAGACCTTGCAGGGCTGTCTGCAGGCAAGCTCTCTCTTCAGTCCCTCACAAACTGAGTTCAAAGGATTGGAGAGGCTCATGGAAATCAGTGCAGTCTCCAAGTTTTAGGTAACTATTGCCTATGATGGTCCTACCCCATTCTGTGCAGCTATCAGACGTATGGTTGCTACTGGGCTAGAGCCACATTTATCTCATCACCTGTTTTTGTTCTATCTCCTGATTCTCCTATTCCCCACTGCCTTTAACTCATTGTCTCCTGTTAAACTGATGGACAGGCTTGGCAACCGTGCCCTCTTAAAAGAAAGAATGAAAAAAGCAACGGCAGGTTTTAAAGATGATTCTCCATGCATCTGGAACGTGGCAAACCGTGAAATGCCTGTGTGTCCTTAAAGCTCCACTTTAACCAGCCTGAGGATGCATAAAGACAGTGCTGTAAAGAACCAACATGATTGGCCTGTAGGTAATGTACCAATGTTGATGGAAGAACATTTTTAAAAGGCTAGATCACTCTGCTCCTTAAGCTCCCTTGTATTCTCCCTGTAAATCTGGCCACACTCACCATGACTGATCTAAAATATTCCATTTTTAATTAGTTCCAGGCTCACAAATGTGATTGCTACATCTGCACGACATAGCAGTGCCAAATCAAAGTCTGAGGCTGATGAACGAGTACTGCGCGGTTTAAAGACCTGTTGAAGGAGAAAATATGGCTACTCTACTAT
Source organism: Aramus guarauna (assembly GCA_013400195.1). Classification (NCBI taxonomy): domain Eukaryota; kingdom Metazoa; phylum Chordata; class Aves; order Gruiformes; family Aramidae; genus Aramus; species Aramus guarauna. Next base: position 1,254,150 of record VXBL01002481.1, on the reverse strand, counting down.
TGGAAATGCCTTTTGGAAAGTTTGGAACAGCCAGGTCTCCACCTCGATCTCACAGCCCCATTAAAAATAAGCAACTGGGAGATATTCTTCAACTTCCCCCAGATTAAAAAAACAGCTCTCAGAAGTAATCCAAATTCATAAATGCTGTGCTGTTCCAAAGATGTCTCTCTGCAGAGATATTACCAGTAATCGTATTTGGAGGCTGGGGAATACCTTGATTCACTGATGTCATGTTCTGAAGCTGTCACTGACTGGGTCAGGGTCTGGGTTACTTTCTTACTTGGGGGATCCCATGACAGAGAGATGGAACAGCTGTCCCCTTTACTCCCAGGTGACATGCCGAACTTCCTTCACTGTCTTTGGCACAGTAAATCTCTACCTTCAGTGTCCTCTTTGGGTAGTATCTAACTTGATGCTGTTTCTTTTTCTCTGTTGGAGGTATAAGTGCTTAATAAGGATGAGACCTAAATGCTGATAGGAGACGTGTTGTCCAGATACCCGAGTGCAAACTTTTCGCAGCAAATACAAGTCCCTTTACCATGGAGCTCTGTCAAGCAGTCACTTGAAATGCAAGGTGCTTAAGGGGCAAGTTAAAGAATTCCTTGAGAAATTATCTTACAAGGAAGACAATAACATGAGAAGGAATGCATCACTAATAATAACAATGCGTATGAGCGCAACTGATAGACAGATAGACTAAGAGATAGTCCTGAGTATTATTCTGTGGAATTTTATGCCAACTGAAACTAACATTTTTGTGGTTCACAGAAAATCACTGCTGTCCCCAATTAGATGTCATGACTAAGCCATCATAAGTCTGTGCATATGCTATTCTTTTCATTTTACTTTTGTAAATGTTCTGTGTTACTCTCTTGAGAGCAAGGCTGAAGCTCTCTCACAAGGACTAGGAGGTTAAATCTAAACCATTACAAACTGTGGCTTACATAAATCTAACCATATGCACTTTTGGAATGTCTCGTATTTTAAACTACAGGTCTGTGTGTAACTGTTCTTACTTTCAAGTCTCAAATCCAAGAAAATACAATTCTGGATGTCTCTCTGCTCTAAGATGATCTCTCGTGCAAAGATGCTAGCACCTGGCTTCCCACCGCATTGAAGTTGATCATGAAATCATTTTACTTGCAACAGCTTACAGCCCCCGTGGCTGTGGGCTACTTACAAAGAGGTGCTGAGGTGGAGCACGAGACTGGAGGTTGAGTTGCTAGGGTTAGAATTGTCTAGAGGCAAAGTGCCTTTGCTTTCCCGAAGACTGAGTCTCTGGCTAGCTGCAAAACAAGCCTGCTGTCTGTTTCTGCCTTGCCTTGTCAGGATTAGCAGTACCTACCTGGGATCTGCAGTGTTGACCATGGCTGTCAATTAAAACTAAACACATTTCAGCGTGGCTGCCAGCCAAAAACACAGAACCTGCCAAATAGTAAACACAGAAGATCTGCCTAGTTTCAAAACAATTGTGCCACCGCTGCGAGAAGTGTGCTTATAATTCTACTGTAATCCAAGGGCTGCCTGTGCCAATTCCTAGTTGATAGACGAGGTCTTCAAAAGGAGCCATCCAGAGCTCAGTCTGCCTGCTATCAGATCCTCTGTCTTCAATTTGAGGATCTCCAGAATTTTTTATTTTGTAATAACCTTTCCCAAAATGCACCTGATTCATAGCAGAGTCTTTGCTCAGTAAGCAATGAGGACACTAAAATGCATCAGATAGAAATAAAACCAATGGACTTGGTCAAAGACCACAGCAAATGGATTTAGATTTCTAGAATGGGTATCTATTTTTGACATGCCATTAAAAAAATCAATTAAGCTTGTGCAATTAATTAATAAGGGAAATTATTTTTGTAAAACTACTGCTGAGGGCAAAACTTTCCCATAAACTGTATTCTGAAGTGCACATGACAATCATCACATGGTGGTTCAAACTAACAAAAAGGAGTATCGCCTATAAAAAAAAGCCCTCTGCAATTTCTAAACTGGAAATGGATAGTCACCAGAAGAAATATGTCTGAAATAACAGTGATGATTGAAAAGAGATCTCAGAAGATGGAAATAGATTGAGTTCTGCCTGAAAATTTTAATCTTCCAAAGAGAATGTCTCAAAGGTACTTGTGCTTGTGACAGCAGTGAAGAAATGGGGCTCAAGGAAAATCCTCTCATCCCACCTCCATGGACCTCCAATCCAAAACTCAGCTCTAATCTCTTTGAACTTTGATGCAAACAGTTTCTATTTCCTGAACTATTCAAGAGCAATAGAAAATATGTAAGAAGAGATCACAGATGCAATGAGGAATGGTGACATCTATACAAGCTGCCCAAAAAGTGGTATCTAAGCAGGCTTGCGCAAAGTGTTGCAGAGATGGTATTAAGACAAGCGGAGACTTAATTCCTGGCATCACAAGGGCCAGACATTGGAGTGCTGTAGAATTCTTTTTCTGGTTTGTAAATCATCCTTAAAACCTACAACAGAGGAAATATGTCTTTAATTTTACATTTAAAATGGAAACCAAACAAAGATGCCAGAGCACATTCCACTGTGTTAAACTGAACTTGGTAAAACCTATGGCAGACATGTTTTCTTTTGCCAGAGATACCCACTTGCCTTTTCAATTAGACTTACAATTCAGTCCAGAAATATGATGGTGCTGGGCCTAAATAAGGCTTACGTGTTCCAGCTTTCACCATTATTGCCTTAAATCTTGACTGTGAGGATCTGACAACACGATGGGACAGGTAGATCAAGGGAAAGAAATATGGAGACACTAATAACTAAATACTCTACTTCAATCCCTGCCTTTCATTCTGAAAGCCCCTAAAGCACTTACAAATTGGGTTCTTTAGCTCCCCAAACCATTTAATTCACCCATGAAATAAAACCATCTCAGGAGGTGGGATAGGGAGGAGGGCAGAGAAAGAGACAGATGTTTAACATCAGCCCAACAAATTAATCTTAAATCAGGAAAAGAAAACTAACAAACCCAAAGACTTATTTAGGTAAACACCAGATACTAGGACTCTCACCTCTTTACTTTGAGTTTTTAATGGTTCCAAGATTCATAATTCACAACATTTTCAAAGTGTTTTGGCAGCCCATAGGGAGTAAAATATTACATATGACTGGCAGGTCTTCATTGAAGGCACCTCTGCCCATTCAGGAAAGATCAGGACTGACTTGCTGCAGCAACTTTTCTTCAGCGAAGTACTGTAATGTAAACTCTCAATCTGGGCATCATCAAGGTATAGCAGGATGCCATACTGACCCTGACCTTTCTAATTTTCTGAGTAGGAATAGCATCATTAAGGAGGGAATAGCATCAGAATCAGTCATGTAAGATATTTTTCTATCTATACATACCATAGCAACAATTTCTTTACTATGAAGGTGCTTACCATCTGTTCTTCCATTTGAGCATGATGGGCAGGAGTAGCATGGTACTTTTGGCAAGAAACGGAAAAACAGGTTGGCTGTCTCTGGACTTGCCCACCTTCTCTCAGCAGCAGCCTCGAATACTGTTTTGTTTTGACACGTGTTTCCAATAAAAACACAAGGTTCATATTGACAAGAGGAATGCTGGACCAGACCACTGGCATTTCAGAGCAGCCACAAATCCTGCTTTCTCTGAGCCCCTAAGGGTCAATTCCACACAGCAAGAATCCCCACTCTCTAATTATTCACGTTCTTCCACAACCAGCCTCATTATCTAGTGAGCTACTGTCAGCTGAGGCTGATTTTTCAATTATTTAAAGTTTTATTGTCAACTCAACTATGCTCTATTTACATATATAAATTCAATAATCTTTTTTCCCATTACGTGTGCTGTGTCTGCTTTAACTGCTGCTCTGAAGTTTGGATATGGGCAGTAGAGGGTTTCTTCTTTACAGGAAATACCCCAGAGAGATGCTCTGGTGACCCATGTAAGGGCTGGGCTACTAAGTCACGTGAATGAAGACAGTGTTGCCACTGGGATACGTTGCTGAAATGTCCTTAGTTTCATGACTTAGCTATGCTGTCAAAGATTTTTTTTTTTCTTTTCTCAGAGCTGCCATCTAACAATTTAAGATTTAGAAAATGTTGTGCCCCTGACTTAGAAAAGGGCTCTTCCTGTAACCTAGCAAGGGACAGAATATTCTAAGTGAGGGAAATTGTTCCCAAAAACCATGGCTCCTGGCTCCCTGTTATAATCCAAGCAATCAGGGTGTTAAATAATCAAAGTCCTACTCTGTGTTTCTCCCCCACTTCCTGTTACAAACCATTAAGACCAGGAAAGGCTATGAGGGTCCCCTGAAGCTGGTCCATTTGGAGGAGCTATGTACAAAGTCCACATGGTCTGGGAAGGCTTCATGGCCTTTTGTACGCTCAGGTTGGGCAGAGAGGAATCTCAGCTTCCTCCATCTATGCATCTCTTCAGGTAGACAAAAATGTCCCTTGCAAAGCCTCCAGCAGGAATTACAATGCCATGAGCTGGATTTTCCTCCACATGTCCAGAGATCATCATCAAAGGGATTAAGAAATGCAGCATGTGTGAGCTAAATGTCTCCGAGATTCCCACAAAATCCTAGCAGGGCATTGGCTCCTACAGGGCCAAGAGAGACATTTGTAGCAAGTGTCCTTTATTCATCAATCTCAAAGGAATGATCCATGTGTTAAGAATCATGTCTACATAGGGAACAAGGAGTATAGCCAAGATGACTGATATCATGAGCCTTTTCCTCTCATCTTCCAGGCAAGTAAAACAAGTATGTCATGGAGTTTAATTTTTAGAATAAGTTCTACTTAGATTCCCAAAAACAACCAAAGGAAAACAATCATAACAGAAAAAAACACTCCTGAGACACATTGGTTTTACATGCCGTGAGTTGCCACATCTTCGCATTTCATCTCACACTGGCACAGGGATAATGGAAGCCCGAACAAATTTCTTGAACCAGCAAGTCAGGCTCTCAGGAGAACACTTCAGATCATTTGTTGTCCTTCTGCTTTGATGTGCTCTACAATCTCACATGAAATCAGGCTTCAGTGGGAACAGCCAGGCTCAATGTACCAAAGGCAACGGGCTCTCCTCCTAGGAAGCTAATCAAAACCATCCAGTGTCAGCAGAGGGAAGGCAAAAGCAAAGAACCAGCAAATAACTAAATAAATACAATTGCTATCCATTAAATAACCTTGTCACTGAAACACAGAAGTACACAGATAACTCGATCCTTCTTCTGAGCAAACACACTGTATTTAACTTGACAGGTTTTCAAGACTCATATTCCATAGCTTTCCATATTGTCCTCAGCAGGACACAGCCAACAGCCTGGAAAATAATATCTTCTCCAACTTCACTACTCCCTCCCCCACTTTTTTTTCTTGTAATCATCCATATTATTAATAGGAGGCAGCTGGTTCCCATTAATGTTGGGAAAAGTGGTCTATCTCAGGAATTATGGTTTAAATTGGCTTGTAGTCTGGGGGAATTAGCCATCTGCACCTGGCCTAACATGGATATTTTCAGCCATACTAATCATAAACAGGGCTTTGTTCTAGTTGTGTCCACTTGGGTCTCTGACTCTGTCTTTTTTTCCCCTTGGAGGGTGGAAAAAAAAAAATAACAAAAAAAGAAAACATTAACCCCTTCACAGAATTTATTAAACCCTAACTGCTCTGTTAGTGTCCTGCATTTTATTTTGTGTTTCTAATTGAGCACATCATTTAAGTTTGAGCACAAGTCCTGTAGCTTTTTAAGAGGCTGAACAAAATTGGCAAGAGGAAGAACCAGTTGTTTGGCAAGACAGCTGTGATTTAGCAATATCTTCATGACGTCCACATGAAGCGTAATACCATGTGTGCAGGAAGGGCTGCACAACAGAATAAGGCTGGAGAGAGGGAGGGTTGCAGTATGTGAAGCAAAAACACCAGGACATTGCAAATTGCTCTGAAGAATATGCTATAGTGTAACGGGAATGGAGGTTTTTGGGGTTTCTTTTTTCCCTTCCCATCTAATGTCCATGTTTGGCAAAATGATTTTGTTTATCCAGTGCTTTTGTGCTGAGGTAAGAAAAATGGATTCAAAGGTGAGTGAAAATAAATGACATCATCAGGTCAGAGGACTGCTTTCTTTGTCTCACAGCCTTGGCAGTGCAGATATAAGCTCTATCCCATCCCCAAATTCTGTACGGAATCCATTCACAATTGCTGTTATAGGAATAAGTGGTTTTATTCTGTAGAAGAATCTACCCAAATCTTTGACCAATTTGGGGTTTGGTTTTTTTTTGGCTGGGTTTTCTGGGTTTTTTTGTTTGTTTGTTAATTTGGTTGGTTGGTTTTTTTAACAGCTGGATCTTTATAGTGATTTGCAAAAGACTGGACTTTCTCTCCCTCCACATCAGTCTTCCCACCTTAGTAATTATAAATTACCAATGTTAATGTGTTTAAAAACTGTATAGACAAAATCTGGGAGGACAGGTTCATCCATGGCTATTAAATACAATAATCTGGACAAGATTTTTGGCTTGAAAGTCACTGAGCTACTGCATGCTGGAACCTGTGAGGCTCTGCCAAGGGACTGCTCAGTCTGCTGATGTCCAATTCTCCTACTCCCATAGACAGGATATTGTATTAGCCATGACACTATAGATGTTCGTACACACACAGTTATGAGAGGTTGTATTGCCAAGCAAAAATACATACTTTAATCTAACAGTCACAGCTTCATCTATTTTTCTTTTTTCTGAACAAATCCAGGTCCATTGGCCACTTTTTGAGGTGCAGCATCCCTCCTCCATCCGGACTTACCCTTAGACTAGTGCACTAATGTGCCAAATCCAATTTTGTGCCAATAGACAGTCTCTCCAGTCCCCTCTCTCAACTGACAGCCTACAGGTTCTGGAAATGCACGTCTCAAGCAGAAGGAACCAGAGAGCTCCTTGCAGCTCCTTCATGCTCCCACCTGGCTGAGTAGATAGGTCTAATGGGCTGGTTCGCTTGCTCACTCAATTTGCAGGATCCCGCTGAAACAAGAAGCAAAAATGCTGACCTCTCATGCAAGAACCTGTTGCCATGAATCAGGAAGTGCCAAAATCTCAAAAAGCAGCCTGGATCTTCCAGACCAATTTAGAGTCTCAAGAGGCCCAGAAGTTTGGATAACCTGCAGTCAAGCATTACAATTTATGGGAGCTTATCCAAACCAAACTCTGAATCAAGTCATTCACCCATCAGTAACTGAAACACCTCTGAGAACGAAGTGTGCTGCCAAGTACCAGCAACCAGCTACGAGGTGGGGCTAGGCAGCTTGGAGATGGGATAGGATCAGCTGGAGTGGACTTCTGGAGCCAGGGCTTGGAGGGCAGGGAAGGTGCAATCACCCTGGTATTCAAACATGAGCAAACAGGTAGCAGCAGAAGGAAACAGCATCATGGAGGTAGTTTTTAATAAGCAACTCTGTGATAACAGTTTAGCTACCCCCACGCAGACGTAAATCAGAAGGAAATGGTTCACGAGAGCAAGGAAGACTTGAAGCCACAAAAGGGAAAGATGTAAACTACATCCACAATGAAGAACAGCATAGGTTCCAGGTGGTTGCAGCTGAATGTCTGTGTCCCATCGTCTGCTGAATAGCTCTACATGAGCGCCTTGTCTGCCTGAATGTAGGGTTTAGTAAAAGAGAATGAAAGGGACGAGTTTGAGGCAGAAACTAATCCTTAATCTCAGTGAGCTCTTAAGGGTTTGCTGAGACAGCCACAAATTCCTGGATATGAGATTTCCCACCTCTTCAGGGAGCAGGATTTAGGTATAGAAGCCAGAATAATTAATCTTGCACAAGAAAGGTATATTAAAAACAAAAAAATAGAAATTACACAAGTTCAGTAACTCAGAGAAGAGGCACCTGTAGTCCCCAGATGTGTCTGCATTGGAGCTGCGTACAGTGTCCATGACTCAGACACAGTATCTCAAGGCAAATACAGACCGAAAGCAAGGACTCCCTTGTGACTTGCTCCTTTGCCTGACTTCACCCACAACAGACCAGTCCATGACTTCCACCTGTTCTTAGTCGGCCTTTCTTCCTAATTTATGTCTTCAGAGTTCATCTTCAGAGTAATGAGTACAGTGCCTGGTACACTGCAAACCTCCTCTCTGTCTGTACACTGGCTGGACAGCTGTACTTACTTCTCCACGACAGTGCAGATCACAGAGTCCAGAACAAAAAGTGCAAAAGCCAGAGACAAAGTCTCCTGGCTGAAGAGATCCAGCTGTGGAACGAACTTGCGGAGGAAATGAGACAAATCCAGTTAGAGTACCTCTGGGAAACAATGAAAACCATTCCCCTTTTGCCTCATAAGCAGGATGACATTCACAGCATCACCATCCCTCCACATCTGAAGGAAAGAGATCTTTTCAGCCATAAAGAAGACAAGAACCAGAGATATTCCAACCTTGCTTTTGCTAACTTCTTTTTTTTTTTTTCCGTGAGGAACACTCAGATATTATATCGCTGTGATAACCAGAAGGATAAACCATCAGGAAGCTCAGTATAAGAAGAAGGAAAATACTGACAGGAAATATTTCAGGACGTTGTGGAGCTGCACAGTTCCTTAAACCTTCACAGGAGATGAAGTGAGACTGGGGAGTGTACAGACAAGGGAACTGTTGGTGAAGATTCATATCTGTATCATAGCTGTGTAGAGAGCCTGTGGGTTAAATGCAGTACATGAGGATTCGCAGAACAGTAACCCGTGCGAAGGGCAGCACTAACACGGTGTGATCTGGAGTGTATCACAGGTCCTTGCTATGGGCCTTTTTCTGCCTGAGCCCTGCTTCTGATCTTGGTGCTTCACTCCAGGTTTTTTCCAAGAGTGATATCTCTTCTCCCCTCTGGGCCCAGAGGAACTCAAACCTGGCCCCTTAGGCTTATTTCTTCTCAAGAGTAAAAACCCTAACATTCATGTTCATAATGCTCTTTCCCTTCCCACCCTCCCCAGCTGAAAAGATGCACATCTTTCTAGGGATCTCAGAAGTCACGACTGCTTTTGGCTGGTTTTTTTCCCCACCACTTTACTGGCTGCCTTGGCACTGTTTGCAATTGTTTACATAGCTCTAATGAAATTAAAATCCTGTTGCCATTAGCAATCCTGTCTAGGATTGCTAATCCCTATGTACCCCTTCTCCTCTGATGCCAGCAGTGCTTTCTTTTTTTCCCCCTGTGAAGTTACCAAATACAGTTTCCAGCCTTGCAGGCACTAAAAGAGGTGCCAGACTCACCTGCAAATCTACCTACTGAGATAAGCGGAAGAATGAACCAGAGAAAAAGAAGCTACAAAAATAGCTGGATGTAAAAGTTAATAGGAAGTCACACATGAATTATTTGTATTTACATATCTATACGGGGATCACGGGGATCCACCGAGCCAGGGTTTCAGTGTGAGCTAATTTGACCATGGGATCAATAGTTATTTCTATTCTTTCTTCTTCATCCTTGCTGTCTTTATAGGGAAACTGAGCTGATGAATTCAGTCTTCTTCCAGATGCTGCAGGTAGCTGAAGGGCTCTGTGCAGCCACCGAGCTCTGGGCAGGGCTATCATTCTGGTGAAGAAACCCTGAAGAACTCCCTTTGTAAGAGTGAAAGCAGAAAAGATGGATAGGTGCTGAGCAGCACCCGGAATTGAGAAGCCTATGAAATCTGTTAGCTGTGTACACGTAGGGTCAGGAGACCTGTGTAAACCCAGGGAAAGGCATTCCCGAGCTTATGGGAGCAAACCACAAAGCCTTAAATGTCAGGCAGGAAAGAGGGAGATAAAATGTGGCAGGGATTTGACTGGGGCAAGTACTCTGAAGAAATAGGAAATAAACAGCTGACTTTGAGATGGAACGTGTATGGTATAGCCCAGATGACAAAGCAGGCATTTAAATCAGTTTTAGTGGAGATGGAGATGAAGAAAGGACAAAAGAGAGATGAAAGAAAGGAAATCCACATACAGATGGGCTAGCAGGGTTTTTTACTTTTGGTTGGGGTTTTTCATTTTGCTCCCTGTGTTCAGGAAAAGCTTGAAACAAATGGGTAATAAGCTGATGAATTCATGAAGCCCAACATTTATTTTCCATCGTGACAAGAATATCTCAACTTCAAAGCAAAAGGCACATGGGCCACAGATCAGCAGCAATCAGAGACTGCCACAGAGAAATTAACCCACTGAAATTAAGGTGGAGAAATCAAGAGCCCAGGGAGTCATTGGCTCTTTAAGGTCATGGAAGACTTGCTAAAACTTATTTCTCTGTGTTGTGATGAACAAATAGAATAGAGAAAGCTCTTACGTGCACATTTAATGAAGGATAGGGGAAAAAAAATAGCTAAAGAGGTTGGGAACATAATTTATAGCTTTTGAGTGCTACATTTCCTTCCAGTTTTGCCTACCTGTTGCTCTCAGGGACCATCACCCAACAGCTATTTAATGATCTACCTGTAACGAATATATTTGTTTCCATCTTGTTCCTGAAGTACTGTGCACATCCCCAGGACAAATAGCCCTTATGGGTGCATTTCAAAAATCAAACGTCCACACTCTGGATCTTGGAGACTGAGCTTACCCTCCTACCATAGTTGGTGCTTCAAGAAGAGGGCTCCATGTCACCAGCTTCATCATGCAAGGACCTCTGAAAATCAAAAGTTTAACATGCTGCTTGGCTCCAGCAAAAATGCAATCTTGTAGCAAAATAAACAGAAGAAAAAGCTCCTAATAGCACAAAGACCTAATTCAGGGAGTAGATTTCATTATGGGAATAGCCCGTCTCTGTCTTACAGACCTTAAAGTATCCCACACACTTTGCTTATTTCAGAACCTGATTCCATGAAACAAAACACTGCAGGATAATCATATTTATTTGTTTGGTTTTCCACTTTACTTAAATCTAAGCCAAATGTTACACTAAAAAAAAACCCCATGGATATGCATGTTTTTTGATTTACTAACAAGGGTAAGAAAATAGGTTACAACAGCCAAGACCAGAGGTCCTCATTTGTAACCATTTATCCTCATGTAATTAAAGGTCACCCACAAATTATAGACTGTGGGTTCTAGCACCATTTTTTATATATAGATATACATGTATATTTACAACTGCTACATACTTATTTTCCACAGTGTGGTGCCCAATGTTTCTGCTACAGCCTAAAGCGGAGCCGCCGCACAGGAAGGCTGACTGGGGCTATATTTAACACAGAGAAACTTTTTTCACTGGGTGGAAGTTGGGTGGGAGGATGAGGAGAGGTGACATGGTCAAATAAGTTGTGCCCAAGACAATCAAAGGTAACTGTTGTGGTTTGTGAACTAAATAGCTGTTGGTGTCCCAGAGGAAATAGAGAAACAAAACTAGAAAGCCAGCCCATTATGAAATCACTCACCAAAACAGGAAAAAAAACTGATTTACAACTATTCCTATCCTTTTTTTTGTTTGTTTTTAAATTAAGGAGAAATTGGAATTACAAGCCAAAGCTCTAAACAGCAGAATGTCTAAATAACGAGGTTTGTGATTTGTGAGAATTATGAAATTGAGAGGATAGTACTTACATTCTCAATTCTGATGCTTTAGGCATGAGCCTTTCAGCATTTCTCCATAGCTCCTGCCATTGGAAAAACAGAAAATTTGCATTCTCAGAAAAAGAGTTGACTCCAGGAATCAAAGAAAAACTTTAAGAAAAAACTGCAAATACTGTGGGACTAGCACTAGAACTGTGAAAGTGGGCAAGAAGCCTGTATAAATTGATCACCCAGAAAGTGTGGTTGGTGAAATTATTAAGGAGTAATTTGTAGTCACCTACAAAAAAAGAGATATCAGGTTAAGCAGATGGTGTGTTACAATGCAATGAACACTTATGCAAGTGAGACGTAGCTTCTAGATTATTTATAACTTGCCATTTGAAATTAGACTTCAAAGCTAACCATGCTTTTAGTGAGGGTTGGTCTCGATGACCTCTAGAGGTCTGTTATAACCTGAAATATTTTGTGAATTTAAGATTTTGACATATATCTCTTTTCAAGTGAGGAGAAGATAAAATATGATTTTCAAAATTCACAAAAGAGGCAATCTTGGTTGAAAAGTGAGAGGTGAGTGGAAAAAAAAAATGAGGTTTTTATGTTTGGGGTTTAAATGGTATCCTCCTTGCAAAATTTTTTTTTTTTAAGTTTTGACATTTTCTAAGCAGTTCTTCACTGAAATGATACAGCCCCTTCAGTTCTATGCTGCTAGGTGAGGTTTATTGCAGGGTTGCTCGCTATTGTAAGGGACTGCGCGTAGTCTGCACTGTGAGAGCCTGCTGCAGTGGGTACAGACTGCTGCTGTCTGCCTTTGGACTCCTCCACCTCCCTCTCTTAGCCTCTAGTTTTATTTCTGGTCAGACTTCTCATGAAGAGTCACAGCAAACTTCCCAAGTCCCTAAGGGTAATTTAGGTTTTCTTGCAGACCCATCTGCCCTGCATACTTGGGAAGAATAACTGGAGAAAATAAACAAAACCTCAAGGTAGCCTTGGGCAGGCAGCCCGAGTGCTGTGCGAATCCAGAGGGTAGAGAGGTACGTATATGGCACTCCACCCCAAAGGTGGGAAGCCAAAGCACGGCACGCACAGGGCAAATAGAGAAGAAACCAAGCCCCACTTCCCCTGGCTTTCTGCTCCCTTAGAGAATCATACAAGTACGAAACCATGAAAACAATAACCCCAGCTGCAAAGGCAATGAAGCAATTTGTTAGGGAGATGACATTTTTAATGAGAAACACTTGCTGAAGGAGAACAAAAGGCCCTGTTTGGTCAGAGAGATGCTCTCGATACTCTTCTGAAGTGCATGAAAAAGTAATTTCATTTAAGCATCATACACAGAGCAGCTGAATTTCCTGAGGCTCCAGATGTTGTCCTGTGCAGATGCTGAACAAATGGAACTCTGTCCTGATGAAATGAAAAGAAAAAAGCAAGCCTTCCTAAACCAAAACCCGTGCACCAGAGTATTTCACATCTTAAAAGAAGAAAAAGAAAAAAGAGGGAGAAAATCATGCAAATTGAGGAGAAAGGAAGTTCTTGAAAGCGACAATGTTTTACTGGACATAGGATAAACTGTTCTTTATTGCCCTATATATAATTGAAGGAGACAAGAATCTGGATTTGCAAAATACCAAATTCTGGCCGTGTCACCTCTTTTTCTTGGCTTTGCACTGTTTCTCTCTGACAGTTATCTGGCTGTGATTACACTGATTTTGTTCCCTAGGAAGGGGCAGATTCTGCAAACATTTACTGGGCCAAAAGTTACTGGAACTTTCCTGGGGTGAGTGATGGATTCAGAGTCAACAACTGAAAAAAACTGATAATCAATATTTCACTGTATTGCTCATACGGTAAAGTGCAAACCTTGAGATTACACAAGTTTATTTCCTGAATTTTGGAAAGGACAAGGGGTTTAGTGCCTCAGTGGTCAAAGCTTTTGAAATAAGAGATCAGACCAAGATCAGCTCTCATGTTAATGAAGACTAATGAAATATAATGACCTTGATACTCAGATACTTCATTCCTGAACTTTGGGATGGGTGACAAAAGTAGACGCAGATGATTACTAGGCTTTGTAAGCCATACAGGGCCTGTACAGATTCTGATGTAAATCAGAATAGCCTTAGGCCTGCTGGCTTACGCTTTAATTTTTTTTCTGCCCTTTTAGGTTCTGAAAAATGGAGACTATTCACTCTTTCTTCTAAAGCACAAATCTCCTTCTGACACAGCATTATCCTTTTGCTAAGTGGTAGCAGATGACAGTCTAAAGCACTGCACGAACACAAGAGCATTCCTACCTCGTACATATGGCCCCTTGCTAAGAAGCAAGGCTGTCACAGACAACTCTGCCTTTGAAAAAATCAGTAATAAAAGCCAGGTTTGTGATGCTGGTCCATCAGCAGGTGGTACTGTGTAGTCAGTTTATACTGAACAAAGTGAGAACGTTATGGTTTTAAAGTGGAATTTGGAATAGGCGGTTAGCATCACATCTGACACGAACCCGATGGGCAAAGCTAGACGACTGACACAGGAGTACACGCTAAACGAGGAGGAAGCAAGCCAATGGGTGTGTTAAGTAGATATGAATAAGAATAGAGCTAAAACTTTTAAAAAGAAAACAACTTAGTGCACAAGAGTTATGAGAAACTGGGGGTTGAGCTTTTGTTTCTCTCTATTAAGAGGTAGACATAACACCGGGCCAAGAGCAGCTGCCTTCCAGCACAGAGAGAAGATGCTTCCAGTATAGTCTCACCAGTCAGAGAGAAGTGGTGTCAGAGTTTAGGCAAGAAAGCAGATGAGAGGACTGAGAAAGAGCATCCCTTGACTAGGTTCTTTTAAAAGAAACTCAGAGGTCAAATGAGCTAGGCCAAACTCAGTCAAAGCTGATTCTCAGATGACCTAATGTAATCATCAGCAAAACAGGTAACAGCCGTGGTGGCGTTGACTCCCAGAGGAGCATTGTGCTTTGGAGAAATCTGCTTGAAGGAATTCAATAAAAGTGAATTGACCTTAGGATGGAAAAAAAAATCAATTTTTACAAAATTATTGGGTGTGATCTAATGACTGTACTGAATAACCCAAATTCCAACAATAGGTAGTGCTTTTAAGCATGTTACCAGGTCTTGTTTCATGCCTATGTTGCCAAAATAATCCTTTTGCATACACAGAAAGTAGTCAGTGAAACTTAACTTCCGGTAAGCACTTGTGAGAGACTTCTACAGGCAAGCAGTCTTTTATTTTATATTCTAGAGAGGTTTGCATTAAGGCCTGCCCCTACCAGTCTTCATCAGTATGCTGACAATCCCCACATCTCAATTGCTAATGAGGAAGAAAATCTCTGGGGTAGAGAGAAGCTAAATATAAATAAGATTTTTTTCCCTCATTTTCCTCTCTGAGAACACCCTACAGCAGAGCATACTCAAGCCACGTGGGATACAGGAGATTTAATTCCACAGAATTTTTCCTAACAGGGCTTTGGTGGAGAGAGCACTTTAGCATTTCCACACCAACAGCAAATGCTGCTGCATGAGCCACCATAAAGGAGACAAACAGAGTGGTGCAGGAGGACTGAGGATTTCAGGGCAATAAGAGACCCAGGTGAACAAGGCAGCATATTATTAAGGATGAGCGTATTTTTAAGGATAACACCATTCCAGCGTAAGCGCTGTTAAATCCTGCTCCTGCGACTCAGGAACGAAAAAATCTCACTGCAACCCCACGCTGCCTCTCTCCTGCGTCATTTTCCCCAGCAATCCAAGGATCATCTGCGTGGCAGATGCTAAGTCTTCTTCAGCCGACAGAGAAACCAGTGGAGATGGGCTGCATGGACGCAGACCAATTGCCGAGTGCCATGCGATGCTGAGGCAGTAGTGCTGCAAGGGGAAGCTGGCGCAGGGCACAGAGAGGGCAGGCACCCTCCCCCTGCGCGTCTCCAGATAAACCAGATAAGCCTTTGGTAATGTAGCAGCATCCAGGGTATCCTTAGAGAAAACTTGGGTTCAAAGTCCCAAGTGTCCGTATCTATCTTTTTAGGGACTTCTTGGACTTCTCAGTATTTGGTTTGACATTTTAGAACAATTAAAAAAAAATAAATCTCCTGGGCATAAATATAAAATAATTCGTTAAAATTATTTGGATTATCTAGCTTCCTCATGGATTGCTAAGTGAACATGCTTATTTCCTTGAAAACACCAGGGAATGATGATTTCCTTATTCAGGAATCAAATGTTCATTTTCATGGGTCATTAGAGATGGATATCTCTAAAGGTACTCTAAACCTTTAAACTCCTCTGTCTTTTAGCAAGGGGAGAAAACAAGGAGAAAGACAAAGAGAAAGGAAATAATGAACATTTGCAAGGCCAGTAATCAGTTATCGTGGGTCATTACTTTTATTTCCAATAGGAATTGAAATTACAAACTGTTCTGAGAATCACTTGCATTAGGCATTTACTTTATAATGAATGTGACTGCAGTTTTAAAAAGCTGGTGTACAGGATGGTAGAGAGGCTATAAAAAACCCCAAGTTACATATTGAATTGTGTGTACACATAATGACTGTATTATTTCTAGGGAATTAACTACTTTCCACCCCCACCCCCCCCAACTTTCCAGACTCTGAATCATTTTCTAATAGGATCTCAACAGGCAATAGTATTAAAAATGTGTTACATGTTAGCATCTGGGCCAGGAAAAGCATGACAATCTAATATAGCGAATCTAAGTGGGGCATTCATCCAAGCCTGCCATCCATCTTTCCATTCTCTGCTGTGTGTCTCCCACTTCAGGATACAATAGATTGAGCAAGTCCTTGGAATAATGGCATTTAAATGAGATAAAGTCTACCTGACACTGTTTTCTTGCCAGGCAGGTTGCAGGTCCAAGGGAACTGATACCCAAACTACAGTCGTCTTCCTCTCAGTAATGGCAATTTAAATTGAGAAGTCATTTCAGTACATGGAGGCAGACTAAAAACAGCAATCTCATTCCATTAAAGAGAAAAGAGGACTCCAAAGCCCCAGGCATCATGATTTTGACACTTGATTTTCATTCCACAGCGGAAAAAAAATGAAACCTTTCAACAATTCTCATGAAAACTTTCAGGAGAGAGAGACAAGCCAGAGTAGTGAACTTGCTGGGTAGGTAAGATCAGAAAACTGGAACAACGTTGGGAGAATTTGAAAAAGAATCTGACTCCACGTCTTCCTATTTGATGCAGAAGATTAAGTTTCAAGATCCTGCTTTAAATTAAACAAATCTCATTATAGCCATAAGCAGTTTGATCAGCAAAACTTACACTCTTCCAGTTTTTGATAAAATGGCTTCTTTAACAGAAAGATTTTTAGCTATAACTTTTTTTTTTTTGTGATTCTAATCCTTGGGACTGTGGAAAAAACATGAAATCTTGTTTTGAGCAGCATGAAATTCACTGTCTAGATTTAGGATGTCCATTTGCCCTCTTCCTATTTATCACTGTAGAACAGATGAAGTCACGATGGGAAAAGACAAGACCTAAATGAAAGCTACCTGCGTATTTCTGGTATGCCCACTTTTCCTGAGGTATCCAGGGTAGTTAAAACCTCGTCAGCTGTACAGGGTATCATATTTGCATGCTAGTGTGCTCAATTAAAGTCTTACTTCTGCAGTTCAGCCTGTCAGGAAAACTGTTAAACTGAGCTGTCTTTGAAGGCTTCAAATTGCCAAAGGCAATATAAAAAATAAAGAAGGAAAGGCATTTTAAAGAAATTATCCTATTCAGTTCTTATAGCTTAGGAATCTTTGTCTGCAGAGAATGAAAGGAAACAAATTACTCTAGTACACTTCCAGCAGGTTCAGTATGCAGTTAAGCTCCCCCTGTTTGGGATGGATTTGAATAAAGGACTTGAACTCAAGTTTTGTTCAGAGCTTAAACTAGAGTCTTAGTGCTTAGAATTTTTTTTTTCCCCTACTCAAATATGCAGAATGCAATAAGAAAAATGGACAGGACCTCCTTGGGCACTGTGCCCAGTCCCTTTATACTGCAGGTACATATCACATCATCTTAGCATAGTTTGGAAAAAAACCTTTACCTTAAAACAAGTCCACATGCTTCAGTGAGTCCTAGTAAGAGGCTCTTGCAGAAGCTCATCTCACTGATGGTTAAAAGCTTTCTTATTTCCAGCCCCACTGTGTTCACAGGAAGGTTCTGACTTTGCTGGAATTGGCATTTCATAAGGCAGACTCCAAAGAGGCTTGCAGCAACTTGGCTAACAGCCAACCTGGATGATAACTTCATCTGATGTTTGTTGATGTTCTCCCTAGCCTAATGTCTTCCTTTTCATTTTCAATCTCTTCTTGCAGTAACATGGACCGAATGTTGCTTTACATGACTTGCATTACAGTGGGCCTTGGAATTTCCAGCAAATCTGGGAACATGCAAGACAATTCCTGCTCAGGAGGTTTTTGTGGTCTAAATGGGGGGGCTTGGGGGGGGCGGGGGGGAAGGGAGAGGAAAAGAGAGACAGAAAATTATGAGTTTTGTGTTGAACAAACAGAAAACCTATCCTCCAACTTCTCCAGTCCAATCTCCTGCCTCCATAGGCCTCACTATCCCTTCCAGGGAAAGGTCATTCATTGTCCTGTTTTCTCAAAAAGTCAAAGATGCTCTCTGAGGACTTGTCTGTCTTCAAATATTTACAGTATACCATAATTATTTGATTGTCTAATCCTGTCTCTCAGTAAATGGCACATGGTTGCTGAAATGGAACATTTCAGAAAGCATTGCTACTGCAGCCCAGTAAGTCTACTCTATCAAAAAGGCCAAAAATTTCCAGCTCCACTTTACTGCTTATCCCTATAGGGCTGTGCAGAACTGCTTGCATGTCAATCACGCTGTATACAATTTCCACCAACTGTTCTAAAGAAATACTCGTTTCTCTGAAAAGCAACTTTAAAAGTCAACATAACATCAAGATGCTGTTTCTTTTTCTAATGTGGGCATTCCACTCATGCCAATCAACTCACCCTACCATCAACCAGGAAATCTCTTGCGATCATTCAGTCTGTAGGGAGACATGATGAAATGTGTGAATTTGGAAAAACGTATCTCTTCCAGTTGCTGGGCTTCACTTATAATTTGTAAGTCTATTTGGATGACCGCATGCATACATCAGTCTTGCGGCTATACACCATATAGCACCACAGCATCTCACTGCATCATCGCTGCAGTTCAGCATCACAGTTCTGGCTCAAAGTGGTAAAATAACAATTAGACCTGCAATGAAAATTTGGTCTAGTTGTAATGCTTGCAGCAAAGCGTAGATCAATCTATCTCAAATAATCACTAACCACCAAATTCTAACCAGGACATATGGATGGGGAAGGATAGAACAAAAGACTAATAAAACCGTGAATGGCGGGGTTCTTGTAGGTTATTGTCAAAAATCAATATAGATACCCACTGGAGAATAAAGTCAGTTCTGTAAAAGCATGAGGGTACTTTGAGATCAGACCTCAGCCAAGCAGAAGCTTTAGAAGTTACTGTACTGTGTGACCTACACCAAAGCATCCGTTGACAATAGTAATACAGCTCTCGCTTCCTGTAAACTGTGCAACCATCAAAGCCTCGATGGTCTTTGAATTACCCTGCTGAATGAACCTGACATGATTTGGAAATCTGATACAGAAGTAGAGTTGCAGTTTTATCACCGATCAAATTCTAAACATCTCTCTAAATTCCTGTCTAGTGTATGTGCTTCTGGTCAGGCTGGGAGTGCTCTAACGGCAATATGCATTTAACTGAGTGCATTTTGCACCTAGTGTAGGGACACCTCTGTGTTTCTAATAACTCTGGCTGCCTACAGAGTCATTGCTGTGTTTAGTTTAGTACTGACTCGGGAAATGCCTAACCAAGACAATATGGTTTTTATTACTATTATTATTATTATTGTTTTAAGGAAGAGACAAAACAAGAGGGAACAAAAGTTAAAGCCGTTGTGACTGAATGGTGTTTATTTTAATTCCAAAGAAAAAAGATTTACTTCCAAGGCTTGAGTATTTGTAATGTCCTTATTAGTTAGCGTGCACAAAAACACAAGCAAGAGAAAACAGCATTTGTAATGGACAAATGTGGCTACCCAGACGTTACAGGACTTTCACAGAATTGCTATCTGAATGTGATTATTAAAGCCACTAAGGTACGAAGCAGAGTAGTGCTCATTTTTATTACAAGAGAGACTATGTGTAAGCATGCCTGTGAATTATTCTATTGCATGTTGCATCCATTATTCACTGGTATTTTTGAGCTATGACTTTGCTTTTGGCCATGAATGTTTACAATTTGTGAAGAAGCTGCTACATAAATTACTCAAATTACTGAGAATCTTAAGAAATATCAAACATTTGGTTCTGCATTTTGTTTAGAATATTTTCTGAAAAATTCCAATTTTGGATTGGTATTCTCACCTGAAATCATTGGATCTCGTAATAATTTGTAAGAACATTTACACAGAGCTGCTTTGAGAAAAAGAAGCCTCAAAACGAGCAATAGAAACTTCATTTTGGATTTAATTAAACATATTATTGCACATCCAGGGATATTAAAAACAGTCCACTGCAGATGGACTTGTGCTTATATATTGAATCACAGGTTCCCTCAAAGTGAAATATTTCATTGGCAAATTGCTTGCAACTACTTATTGCTGCACCACAAAGAAAGCCAGCCAGTAAGAGAAAAATCTATTAAAAAACAGTTTCTAAAGTTTTCACTCTGGGAGTAAAGGACAGTACTAATTTTCTTATATTAGTTTTGCATAAATACAAAGACTGAAAACTTCTCCCTAGAAATATCTTCAGGTGGGGGTGAGACTCTTTGCAGAACCTCCTCAGAGTGCAGTGCCGTGTTCACACTGTTTTCAAGGAGAAGAGGAAAGGAAAAAACAGTTTTGAACTTTTTGCTCCCTCCTGAATGCAGACTGTGCAGGACTTGTCCATTTGGAAGGTAGAACAAAACTATACGGCAGAGTAGTAAAGATCATCTCACTGGGATCTCTCTGCTAACCATCTGTTATGGGAGGAAAATGTTCATTCTCATGGGTTCTTGGATGGTTATTTATGGGGTTTATCTCCCAGCTGAGAAATCCCATAGCAGAAAAAGGCATTGCTTGATCAAATAACTGGTAGATCTGGCTCTTAGAACCCCTCTCCAATTTTAGTTTTCATTACCAGTGTGGAATACTGAAGACAGCAACCACAGGTCTTAATTACAGAAAAATCTGTGAACAAGTTACCTGCCTTCATAAAGAAGTCCTCGCACAGTGAACAGTTGTGCAAAGGCACAGATGTGAGCGATGGAAACCACTGCCACACCTCTGCTCCTGGAAAATGGCATTTTTCACTTTAAATTGTCCTTTACAGACTTGGGTACCTGGCCCAAAATGAAACAAATTGCTGTTATTCCAGACTTCAGTAGAGGAGAAATGGATGAGGGTAAGTGTGTAAGACTGGGATAAGAGAATGGGTTGAACAGGCCAAGGTATGTGAAGCTTTGAAGGAAAATAATTTTGCTGTGATTGAGAGGATTGCTCCACAGAGAGGGTCCAAAGACAGGGCCAGAACAAGAAGTCTGGAAGGTTATTTCAGCAGCAGTAATTTCAGCCAATTGAAGTAGCCTTCAGCCAGGAGGAACAGTTGGATGGAGCAACCAGAGAAGTAACTGTGGATTTGCAAAATGAAGGGGTTATGTTCTCTCTCCTTCTGTGATTGAAGAGCTGATGTGATTTTGCGTGTTCACTGTCATGCCCAAGTGCATGTGGAAAGCAGTCAGAGGCAAAGAGGAGGGGGGAGAGGCAGTGTGAAGTTGAATAAAAGTCCTATGAAAAAAATCTGGAGTAAAAATAGCATGAAAGCTATTATGGAGCCAGATGTGGCAATGCAGTTTATCTAGAAATAGTATGGCTCTCAGATGGTATTTATGTGTCCATCTCTGTTTATGTTGATGCTATATTATCACTATTACCGCACAGTAATGCATGCACTGCACACGTAGAGGGGACATCTCCAAGTTATAGTGCAAAGCTGAGTAATTACATTAATTTATCACACACCTTTGGCTGCTTCACCACCTCATCCCTCCTGAATACTCTCAGCCTTCCAAACAACCCTTTATGTTAGAAAATTTTGAAGTGTTTAAGAGGCAGAAAACCAGTAGGGTTCTATAAAACCTGAATAAGGTATTACAGAAAATATCCTGAAACTGCATTGGCTTCGTTCTTCTTTTCCAGCCGTGCAAATCAGGAGTGACACAGTGTAGTTGGACTGCTGCTCTACTAGAAGACAGCAACACAGGTCAGATCCAAGATTCATACAGTGACATTGTCTCCAACACTAATCAGGCTTAATATCTCTTGTAAAGCTATTAACCCTAATTAAGGTCACTGTAGATTCTCAGCACTAGCATCTCACTCATTTATCGATCAGCGTCTTAAAAGCAGTTCACTTTTTGTCACCACTACTGGCCTTCAGAGTTTACTCCAGAACATCTCTTCTCTGTCAATGAAGAACTCCCTCATTTTTCCAGTTGAAATAAACCATTAGTTTGTCTGTTACCCACAATGAGATGCGATGAAAAGATGTGCTAAGCTCTCTTGGAGGGGGGAAAAAAAAATCCCAGCCCAAACAGAGCAGCCCCATGGCTTGTGACATATCAGGACAAATCCTGATCCCTTCCATCCCCACAAAGCCATTCTGCCAGGTGGTAGGGACCTGAGGATGGAGCAGGAGACAAAGCCTTGCTGAGACTGGTTCCACTGGTGACAAGGATTATTATAATCCCCTTGTGCTTCATCACAGCCACTCACACAAGTCCTTTGTGTCAGAGGGATACTTGGATTCACAACTCTGATTAAGAAACTAATTGAACATTTTCTGTCAAAGAATTGCAAGGTTTCAGAACCATAAGCCAACATGCTGGAATCATTTTAAAAACAAACCCCAAACCAGAATAACAACAGATAGCAGTGATGTGCTTTTACTTTGATGGGGTTTAGGCAGTGGCATCCACAAGTAACTACCACGGTCCACCAGGACGGATAGATCATGTTTGTTATTTTGAAGTGTTTCCTCTCCGCAGCCCCCACTATCTCTTTTGTGTGGTTGCTGATACTCACGGCTTCTTCACAGGACAGGACCATGAAACAGGTTTTGCTATTGGGGTCACATCTGCACCACAGAGACTTCCTGGATACTAACAGCAAGAAGGCAGCTTGTTTCTGGTGGGGTGTCTCATCCATCAGGTGAATGAGATTTGACAATTGCCCCCATCCTACCCAGACACAGGCATACCCGCAATGAATAAGAGTCATGGCTGTTTCTTACCTTTGTAAATAACTGATTGCTGTTGAAGGTTGGAGGTTGTTCAGAGCAATTCTGTGAATAAGCAGCATTGAGTGAATGCATCTACACACACAGAGAGACCCAAAAGGGAGTTTTGGGTGCATGGGGAAAACATTCAATGGATCTGTTTCTTTGAATGCAAAATTACCTACAGACTCTTCGATCTGCTTTGAATATTCAAGCCTCCTTGCATGCTGGCACTTCCTAAATTTCATTTTCCTCTGGACCAACATAAACACCCAAGAATCTGTAATTCTCCCTATCCCATTCCCTCACTGACCACCTTAATATTTTACACTTCAAAAATCAATTAAGAAACATCCTCAGATATCATTGTCACTGCATTTTCCTCATGTAACATCTCTCCTTCATCCCTTTTTGAAAAATTCCTTTTATCTGCTTTTAATGGACATGAATACAAACACAGAGAGACTATGATTCAGCTCCCTGGATTCATGCCAGTCTGACTCATGCCAGTTTTAAAGAAGCTTATTTCCACCAGTCGCTGTTGGCTTCGAGGTTACATGGCTGAAATCCTATGACCAGGACCAGCCCTAGGAGTTGCTTAGTCAGCAACAAGCAAACAAAAAACCCCTTGCATCCTCAAATATGCAATGCTGACTGATTTTTACTTTTCTCTTATTTTATATCAGCATATGGACATCTATGTATCTCCACTGACTTAATTTACAATCGTATATAGCAGAGCACTAAAATAAGCCCACTATTTTAATAAAAAGCAAATCTAACAGAGAATGCGATTAGGTACCTAGTGTTATGTCGCACAGCAGGAAAGAAGATTGAATTGTAAGGATTTTGCATCCAAAATGTATTGGTAATTTGGGATCTGATGGCTCGGCACGTTTGTTTATAATTCACCTCGGTTCAGCAGTTCCAGTACAGTTTGAAATTCAAGTCGTCATCCTATAAGAAACTAAGATTTTGTGATTTCCATCAGTTTAAAGGGGAGCTAAGGGCTCCTCAAGCTACCAGTGGCAACTTGGCAGCTCAGAGACAGCTGGGCGCTCGGTTTAACATCAGAGGGCTGCGTCCGCTGATGCTGCGGAGTCACCCGCAGAGCACAGCCCCATCCAGGAATTTCCTCCTGTTGGAAAGCTCTTTGGGAATATTCAAAAGAGGGGTGCTGGTGCCAGCTCAGCTCTCAGGGGGAAAATACTCCCATGGCAGAAGCAGACACACCAGAGCTGTCAGCATAACAGCCCCGCACAGTGAGAGAGGTTACAGACAACAGACTGAGTTACCCTTCGGGTACCCCATGGAAATACAGGTACAACATCAAAGCAGGACAGTGGTTTCAACAGTGGCAGGACAGAACGGCTCTGAGTGCTAGCTATAATAGAGCTTTTAAAAATACAGGCTTTGAATATCTGAAAAAAATTAACCTTAAATAGTAACTTTCAAAGCTGACCAAACAGAACCAAGGAGTTATTGGATGCTTGAAATACCTGGCAGAAATCACTGCACCCTCCGCTTTGTCATTGGCTACTCAACACGTTCCTCTCCTTTTCTGACTCTGTTTAGATGTTAAGCAAGTGATATGCCTTCAGTGATGCTATCCCTACAGTTAAACCATGCAGTGCCACGTGAATAAAACCTGGTTTCACAAGTTCTAATAAATCAGTTTTAAATCAGATGAATCCTGTGTCTGATACCTTTGATATGCAGAATTTGTACATAGCAGAGGGGAAGTCTGGCAGTGAATTTCTATTGCTCAAGGTCTGATCTCAATGCACAAAGCAAAGCCTTGAGATTAGAAAAATACATTTGCTTCTGGGAAATATTCTACATGCATAAACATGTTAGGAAGACAGCTTCTTCTAGCTCTGGATTATGATCTCTATCTGTGGCCCTTTGTTCAGAAGCAGAAGAGGAGGGAGAGACTGGAGGTGATCTGGGTAAGAAGCTTAGGATTTACTGATATAACTCCAAAGCAAAGGTGACTAAACTCTGCCTGCTTCCCCAAACTCTGAAAAGCTCTGCACAACAAACTGAGCAGTCAGAGGCAAGAACTGGCTTAAATATTGGGCATGGAGAAATGTGAGATAACAGATAACTTGCTTGTTGGTGCTTTTGCTCATGAAGCAGAGAGTTACATGGAGGTGGGGAATAATCTGTGTTTTACAGAAGCTGCAGTTGTTGCTACTTTTGCAAAGTTTTCAAAGTGGCCACATGGCCTTAGCCCAGCTTTTATGGAAAGCTGAAATCTCATCTGACTTACCAGCAAAGCTAGCTAGCTCTGGACAGCAGAAAGCAGAGCTTCCTCCAGCTCTCAAAGCTACACATCAGCCAGGTCTCATCTTCTTCCTTTGTGACTGGCACCTCTACACCTCCGTCCAGCCCGTGCCCGTAGCCCAGCTGCAACATGCCATGAGAGGCAGCCACACCCGCCTCTTTCCACTCCAAGGTCCTCATGTCTCTACCCAAGCTCACCGGCCCTGGCCAGCTCAAACCTCTTGCCATTCCCCTTCTTTCATAACTTGCTCCCACTCATGCATAAGCAGGAAACCCACAGAAGCCATTCTCCAACTAATCCCTCAGAAATCACTTAATCATCTAATAATATCTCTTATGACCCACTTAACTGAAGGACGGCAGATGACAGCATTACTGTCTGCTTGTTTTAATATATAAGCAAAACTGGAGCAGAAGACTATTCAAATAAAGATTTCCAAATACAAGTTCATGCCAGGGTTCTACCAGATGATTCCTAAAGGTTGATCTAATCAGGGCTGACAACATTTTAAGGAGCCAGTCAGCCTTTCTTAGGCGATACAAAATAAGCAAGGGCAAAATTTTCACATTAATCTGAAGCCAAACCTATAGAGTTTATGAAAGTTGACATCTGCATATGAGAAAATTACACATGGGTGATCAAAGTTTCTCTCTGACAGGATCTACTTCCATGCACTTAGATCTGGGGATTTTATGTTTGCCAGCAGATGCACATACCTCATACATGCTGGGCAGGCTTCTCAAAAGTCATCCTGAAAACATGCTCTGTAGACTGCAGGCACATATTTCCAGTCATTGCATGAGTTGAGAACCAGGATTTGGTAAGAGGATCCCTCACAGTTGCTTCACAACAGTGTCCCTGAAGGTCAGACCTATGCTGGGGGTTGCAAAAGGGCTCAAGGTGCAAATACAGCAGTCCCCAACAGTTCACCTCCTCTAGGGCAAGGGAATGGCAGCAAACTATAACTGCTGCCTGCAGAGGTTTATATTCACTGAACAGTGGCTAACTACCTTTAATTGCTGTCAGGTTCCCAATGCCAGTGATGATATCTAAGAGACTAAACCCTTGCAGCCAGGAATTATAGCTGATTTCCTTACCCTGGAGACAATTAACTCCCATTAGCTGAGGAGGCTCTTAGGAAAACAGGCAAGTTGAAAGGGAGGTTAAGAGAGGTTGCCCTGTGATGATGGAATTCATCTGTTTCTTAGGGCATGATGCCCCACCAGTCAAAGAGCTCATTCCCAGGTTCCTTGAGTGGCAGAAAAATAAATGAAGGCAAGCACCTGTACCTATCCAGCTCCTCCTGAGCAGAAATTGTATGTCCTTCTGGCACCTTGACCCTATCTTCTGAGCAGCCCTAGGAAGCACACACATAATCTAAGATCTTCCAATACTTGGCCATCCACGTGCACAAGACAGAAGAAACCTGTTGAAACACACTGAAACTGATCTTTCTAGAGGGTTCACAAATACAGATGTTTTGATAAATATGTGCTGCGACTGGCAAAGTTGTTTCATCTGCCTTCAGTATCAGTAGATCTGGAATTGCTTCCATATTATTCCCTTAGTTGTTAAAGCAAGAACTTGAGAGAGGAATAGAAGGGGAGAAGCAGGGGGGAGCATAACAGTCTCTTATGCTAAATCTACCTCATGTGCGAGCACATAAAGACAGAGGAGTTTGCTGTCTCATGCTGTGAGCCTATGTCTCATTTTTTGGCCATGGAACAAAACCCTGGAAGCAGTCTGGAGGCATTCACATGTTTTGCTGCTTGCTTTGGCTACTGTCAAAGCATCCTAAGCCCTGTGCTCTCTTTATCGAAATGTGTTTGCAAGGCATTTTTCTGAAAACAGTCACAATGAAAATACCTGCAATTTAAATTCCTCCACCTCTTCCTTTTAAAAAAAAAAAAAGTTATTAAAAAAGCTAATTTTCCAATTGTTCAAGTAACAACAGCAACCTTATTCATAAGAAAATCAAAACAAATGGCTAAACTGGGTCTTTTAGCCTATCCTCTCTATGCCTCATTTATTATTCCTAACAGCACGGATTCTCTCCTGTGTAATCTTGCTGGGATATAAAATATATTCAGACTCTGACTCCCATCTAAGGAAGGTCTGAAAGCCTTTTCAGAGTGTTCCTCCATTCCCCAGGAGGAGTGCAGCACCATGCAGCATACCTGAACCTGCATGAAGATGACAATTCTTCCAGAGGTTAGGAGGCAGCTGCAGATGACTATGGGGCACCAACCCAACACTCACTCTGCTTCTGAAGTTAATTTAGCAGCCTATATTGATTTCTCTGCTGCTTTGGCTAAGCAGCTTCCGGTGCATTTTGAAGTTTTATGTTGCCTTTTGGTGCCACGCAGAATAAATGCATTTTGTTCTGGCTCCCTGAAGTGCCTGCACTGCAAATGGAGCTGTGATCAGCCACTTCACTAAACTCAGTACCTGACATTGCAACTCCACATTTTTTCTTGGCAATTCAAGGTCAGGAATTGTCTCCAGTTATCTGTGTTAGATTCCCTTTGGATAGAGCGCTGAGGACAGTGACAGCACATGGGAGAGGGAGGACTTTAATCATGAACCAAATTACACCCTGAACAGCAAGCCGATTGCTCTAGCTGGCTGTCCCAAGAGGGGCAGAAGAAAGGAAGCAAAACAAGAGTACATCACTTTGGAGACTTACATCATCACTAAAATCACTTTATACCTGAAGTGACAGGTATGAAATTATCCTGATGAAATTCCCCCAGCAGATGGATCAGAAAGAGCTGTTGAAATTTGCCAGTGGCTCCAAGTCCAGTTACTCTCAATCCTGCTCATAGCTGCAACACTGCAAGTTCACTCCAGTTTCCATTGGCTCAAACTCTCTCCTCGTGCTCTATGAAGATGTGAAGTATGGCAAGAAGGGCAAAGGAGCTGAATTTGATTGTTCTGGGTCCTTGCTCACGGTCTGATTGAAATATGAGGTATTATCTACTTTTCCTTCACATCAGAACAGGCTTAAACCTCTAGCTCTGAAATGAAACCCCTTTGAGGCTCCCTGGGAATGCACTTCAGCAAGTATTTCACAATCAAAATGCATCTTGGTA
This sequence comes from Aramus guarauna, assembly GCA_013400195.1. Lineage (NCBI taxonomy): Eukaryota > Metazoa > Chordata > Aves > Gruiformes > Aramidae > Aramus > Aramus guarauna. Next base: position 1,225,916 of record VXBL01002481.1, on the reverse strand, counting down.
TTTCTGAAAGATGCCAGAATCATGCCAGCACATCTGTTTAGGCTGAATGACTGACTCATTTGGGCAAGTCGTTCTGCCTCTGTTTCCCCTTCCTAATAAAATAAGGATAAAAATTAAACCCTCAGTAGACTGAAGTTCTCATCCCAGTTCCAAATATTTTTCCTCCATTTTTTTAAAATGTCCTTCAAGATAGAAGGAGGAGAATGCTTGATTTTTTTTTTTTCACTGCTGACATTCTCATCTGTTGTTCATCACAATACAGGCTGGGGGATTTTTTTTAATTTTTTTATTTTTTTTTTTTTTTGATACTGATATATGTCTTATCTTTGCATGTCAAAAACCAATGCAGAAAAATATTTTAGAATGTGAAAAATATAGAAAATATAAGGAGGGAATGGAATGGAATAGAAAAGGGAAAATGCTAAATGAAATAAGTACACAATATTAAGAAAAAGGCCAAGAGAACTTATCCCAACCTTGGAATAACAATATGTATTAAACAAAACAAAGGGGCCTCTGCAAGTGGAATACAATAAGGAATGCTTTAGGACCTTTTCTAATGTATCAGCTATTTAGGAAGAGGACTGGAAGATATCACTGAATTAAATGGGTAGGAGACTATTAAAGGGGCATGCAACTGTCAGTTTTAATTGAGCTAGATCATGGGCTCATGATGGCCACTGGACCTTCAGCTGCACACTGTCTTGGTTTCATTCCCTCTGGAAGGCCAGCAAAGGAGCGTGGATTGGGTAGGTGGTCTTTAAAGCATGCAACAGAAAGAAAGAGCAATGGCATGTGAAAAAAAAAAGAAAAAAAAAAAAAAAGAGCAACAACCGCAAGACTGTCTTTGTTTTCCCCAAACCTGTTGAAGCTATGGTATGTTTTACACATTAACCTCTCCTTACAATGAGCAGCACAAGGCCAGAAAATACGGAGGTGATAGGTCACTGAAGCAATAAAGCGGTGTTTTATTAATGTCTGTGCTCCTAAAAATGCAACCCCAAATTCCTTCCAGATATCCAACTGGCTGCTGGAAGTTTTATTTGTGGGTTAAACCAAAGAGCAAACTGCAACCCTTATGCCCTCTTAAATCATGCAGCCTCCTTGGAATGACTAAAATTCCCTCTGAGTTGCATTACCCAGAGTTTGTAAATGTCTGGAAGGCATAAACCACTAATGCATGTAATTTTTCTTTTCCCTCCCGCCATTTCTCCGGCTTTCCCACACAGATCGCTGCTTTCTCCCAACCACTTCAAGAACGGGATTTATTTCTGTCTCAAAAACCATGCGCTATCTCTCCTGATCCAGGGAGTCAGATTACACTGAGATTCAAAACATACTTTCTCGCTGAACAAATTAGACATTCATTTTTCCCCTACAAGAAGATATCTGCTTGCAAACCAGGTGTGACTCGGTGTGGTCACCTCCAGATATTCCTTCAGGGAGAATTTGAAGTCTTTGGAGAGAAGTTATTGATCATCACAGCTTGGCTGTAGCCAAGAGCGAACCATGCACACGCAGTGCACAGTACTGAGCTGTGCTGGGGGCAGAGCTGGGTCCAGTTTCTTTGAATCACATCCTTGGACGAGGTGTTCCTACACAAAGCTGGCTCTGCCTCTTCCTGCAGTCCTCTGCAGACTCACGTTTGCCCAGCACAGAAGGTTTCCTCCTGCAGGAGACACGCGTTAAGCCACAACAAACCCGCTTAGCAGTTCTGTTCTGCTCCCCGGCATTTCTGCCAGATTCACTTTGCATGACATCTAGCGCTGGTTCCCAAGGATATTTTTCACACACAAGTTCTTTCCCCTTCAAATACTCTCGAGTTAATAGCATATTCAGAAGGCACTTATTTCTGTACCTTCTTTTCAAAGTAAGGCCCTCAAAAGCCCCAAATGCCAAAGCCAAGGTGATCTGGGCCACTTCACCTTTAATTTTCTGTCTCTCCAGCTCACTAATATGATGCACTCTGTATCAAAAGTAGATTGCTTGGGTTTGAGTACTCAGATTAATTTTTTGCATAAGCTATAGCTGGAATTCTTTCAAAACCATTTTACAGTCATTCTGCAGAGGGGCTTAGCATGAGCTCAGTCATTGCTTCTCATCCTCACCTAATGCAAGCACCGATACACCTCAGACGTGCGCGTCCAAGGCCTTCCCTGTTAGTCACCACATCTGCGCTTCCATGCAAGAGCTTTTCCCAACCAGTACAGTAAAGCCACCCTCATCTTTGAATAGCACAGCTAATAATTCTGGTATAAAACACCTGCAGTAAAGAGCAAAGGCGGAAAGAAGTCCCTCTCTGCTCAGTTTTATACTCACACTGATGGCAATAATACACTAAAAATTTTCTTGTGCAACACTACAGTTGTCTCGGATACTTATCCTTGCAGTTTAAAACTCCACTTACATTCTGTTTCAGGCTGCTGTAGGAGTTTGATATAAATGTAGCTCTATGAAGCTTGCGGGAGGATGCTTTTTGGGGGTGTGTTTGCTCCTGAATCTTTTTGCCCATCTTCTCCAGGCCAGTGACCTGTAACCACGCATTGCAGCGTTGGCTTTTGAACCTTTAAAAACCCATCTGTAGGATTTTGATTTTGTTCCCTCCAAAGGCAGGAGCTGTGTACAGCTCTGCAGCTCCTGCCTGGGATTTCACATGCCTCTACTGCCAGATGACGAATGCCTGCGTGCCAGTAAGTTTCCGTATCTGTTTTCATACCTGGGAATCTTGTAGTGGATAAATAAACAGTGAAGTGGCACAACTAGTTCTGCATGAAATCAGTGAATAGGCCTGAACTGGTGTTTGCTAACAAATCCTCGCTCCATTCATTTCCTCCTTCCTCCTCCTGCTAGGAGGATTCCTCTCTCCTTGGGCTCTCTTTTTTAACTGTTATCCTTACTTTTAAAACAAGTTAGAATATTTCTCAGTGCTGTGTATTTCTTTGAACCTCTGATCACTGCAACTAATCGCTTAATTGTGGGTTGGTTGGAGATACCAGGCATTCCAAATGAGTTTTTCCAGGTACCAGGCAATCAAACCCTGCCAGGTTTCCCAACTGCACTCGGCTCGGTGGAGTGAATCCAAGTGGGTTTGGCAAGCCAGCTGCTCCCACCACCCACGCACGCACACCTACTGGTATTTTATTCGCTGAGCAACTCTTTCTTCTCCCCCTCATCCCACCTGCCACAGTTGCTTGGCCAGGAGGGGAATTCGTAGTTCAGCAGTTCAAAAGAAAGCTCATTCATCCTGCACTGAAAACTCTGGCAGGGGCACGGCTGCCCTGTTCTGACACGTCTGGAGCGATGAAGATGCTCCAGCACTGACATCCCATCTGAAAAGACATGTAGAAGTCCTCCTGCTGTCACACCAAGCAGTGTCTGGCATTGTGGGGTTCCAGCCTGCTCTTAAGCCTGGAGATGAGCAGGATTCTCTGAAGGAGCTTCTTGCTGCCAAGCAGCTGGCAGCCAGGGCATCAAATAATCCACCCTCTCAGCTTTTCCGAAGCAACGCGATAATACCATACAAGTTCGATGGCTACATAAAGCTCCAGTGAATAGGATATAAGACACTAAATAAAAGCAAAGACCTTCACCATTATAAGCACCTCAGACAATATAAGGACTTATTTTTCATGTTTTATTACTGCCATCACTGTTTTTATTTTCCTTGCAAAATGCTCAGCATTCAGGCAATATTAAAAGCACCTGAACAGGAAACTTTCAAAAGGACACAGCCAACACTCAAAACTTTGTTTTCTTCCCTTTTATCTACACCTCTGAAAAAAACTGAATGAAAACACAAGTTAATATTTCTGGAGAACCAACAAAAACACCTTTCTGCCTCCAGACTCCCAGCTGCCTTTCCAGAGGAATCAGCTACAAAAATGCACTCCCTGAAGTCCTGCTGACATACTTGATGATTACGGTGCATGGGGATTATCTGACCTGATAAAGCTCGTTTCCCTCCACCCCCAACAGAGCAGTGCTCATTTCAGGAGGCAAATGGTGTTTTTCAAAAGAAGCAGGACAAAGGTAGGAAGAAATATTGAATGCTGTATTTCTTCATTGATCATGCAAAAAAAAAAATGGATATGTAAGTGGAAACTCTATCCTTCCTTCTACCCCTTGCAAATCACCTGTATCTGAGGCAAACTCAACATTTTAGTTGGTTGGCAGTCAAAACGCTGCTCAAGGAAAGGTGATGCCCCGGTCCCAAAGTCACCTGCACCATTTCCCCCAGGGGGTTCAGATGTTACTCTGAGATCACACACATCCTGAAACAAACACAAGAAGGTTGGAGTCCTGCATTCTTCTACTTCACTCACCCTAGCCTGGAAGTAAATGCATTTGAAACTTAGGGAAGGAGCTAATTCAGCTTTATTTATATATGTGATGCCTGTTTAGTGCTCGGCGTTACGCTGATCCATTGCTGCTCCCTGCAAAGGGCAGTCTCCCACAGCTTCTCTACGAGCCCATGGGATAAACAGAGGCCCAGGGACAGTGACAAATCCGACTGATGCAAGCTTGACTTTCTTACATCCTCATCTTACCTCCTGCCTTATCTGTAATTAATATCTGCAAAAGGCTTTGAACTTTCTTTCTCTCTTATCTCAGCTGTGGTGCAGCCCCTGGATACAATGAGTTGAAACAGTCTCCTGGAGGGATCTAGGCTGGCAAATGGGAGGATTCTCAACCTGCTCATCATCTGTATTTTGCAGTATTAAACATGACTGTAGTCAAGTACTTCTTGCAAACTTTAATATTAATGTGGTTTATTTTGGTCAACAGGCTAAGTCTATTTAGTTCTGGTTCAGATCAAATTGTGATTTTCCAAAGTGATTGACCAAGCTTCTCACAACAGCTTGCTTCTGCAATGACTCGGGTGACAAGTACATGCCCATGTAACATGAGAAACTTCAGGGAGGTGTAAGGAAGGATTTATGAACCAAACCAGTCTCAGGCAGTGGTGTTCTTAGCAGTGTCAGAATATGACCCATGTGGCCAGTTCGATTCCTCTGTATGTCTATAGATTTCCTTCCATGAGGAGTATAAAGTACAAACCAAGCTTTTAATTTGTGACAAACAGTTGCACAAAGTAATTTACTATGGAAAGATCCAAAATAATTCAGCACCAGCCCCCTTCTTAATTTTTTATTTTTTTTTTTATTTCTACTATCTCTAATTACAGGCATGGAATCCAGGTAATGAGTGGGTTACGTTTTCTGCTAAGAAAATGATGTCTATAATTATAGGCACATGTTCAGCTGAGATATTGTGGCATCCAGTGCTTCCACAAAGATGATAATTGTCAACCTTTGCACTGTAATTAAGTCTAAATGGGAATCCTAATCATTTTCCAAATGAGCAAACAGTAAGTCTATCTTGATTGGCTCTGTTGTGGCAATGAATGAAACTGATTTACTCTATGAGTTAATTAAGTTTTATGAAAGCTCATGCCCCCCTCTCTTCAAAACCCACATTATCAGCAAATATTTGAGCTAATTAGTTCTGTATTGTTTTAGTGCTGTGTGATAGAATTACCTGCATTATCCTATTAAGAGCCCTGCTTTTCTGCAACCTTGATTTCAAGTTTTCCCCCCTCAGAGCCACTACTTTGCCTTTGATTCACGTGTTTCTTGGGTTCACGGCTTGCTTTTCCTTTTGAGGCTTATGACTTCAGCAAGGCTCATGAACAAAAGGGGACGCTATGCAGTTTGGTGCTCAGCTTTCCTCACAAATGGTCCTTATGCCTAACCGTGACCTAACAGGCTCAGTGTAAGTGATCTCGTCTCACAGGCTTTCTTTTCACTGCTATTCATGTGGGATACTTTTTCCTATGAAATGCCAGTGCAGCCAGCTCAGCGGGACTCTGCTAAGCATGGACCACACGGGGAGGTCCTGTGCATTGCTGTATGCTGCGTATCATCCCAGCTAAACCGTTAAACTTCACAGGCCAACCAGAACCAACATGACTTGCTCTTGCATTCTGTTGCCAAATCCAACGCAACATAATCATCCGCAACAGTTAAAGAGATCATCTAAACTCTCATTTTGATTTGCTCCATTCCTACAAAGACAGTGATTGCATAGAACTATGCAGGAGAAGGCTCAGGAAACTCTCCCACATCACAGCCTGGTCTCCCAAGGAAGCCACATGCCTGTCCAGGAGACCCAGATATGGCTTCAGGTAGTGGCTGCTAGGAGTTGCCACAGATGTGGATGGAGAGGTAGTGGAAACTTTGGATTCACTCATCAGCCAATACCAATGAGCACAGGTACACTAAGTCAGTGCAGATAAACTGATTTATTATACGTGAAGGCCAAGTTGGTTTTCCCCACTATCTCTGCCCTCTCTCTGCTTTCTCATCTCACTTGTTTGCCTAGAAGAGCATATTTATTCTTCCTTTCATGAAGGACTTGAGCTGCAAAATAAATGCAGAGTAAAATGTTTCCAATGCACTTGACCAAATATAATGATTTGTGCAATTTAGTGGAAAAAATCACAGAGCTGAAAAAATATATGCGCTTCCTGTGGCGAGAGCACCTGAAAGGCAATGAAATTCCATTACCTGAAACAAGCCCATAAACAGCATTACAGAGCAGCCACTTGTCAGTGCTAGATGCTATTTGTGGGAAGCCACTAATTGCAGCTTTCATAAAACGGTTTGACTCCCTTCCAGGCTGATGCACAGTGCATTCCAAGTGGGTGATTTAGAAGCTGCAGAAAGCCAAATGCCCCAGCCACAGGGAAAAGCTGCCACTTTTGGACTCCCTAAGGAGAGCTCCCTAGCTGAGCAAGATGTTGGCCACGTCTTGTCAACTGCCTACCATGTTGTCAATGGTTCCTCCTCCATCAGACCAACCATGAAAATCGGAGACCTATGGGAGCAGGAATGGTAGCACACATTGTAAGGGGCAGCCTCTGTCTCCAGCAGATTCCTGGGATTTACTGTTATAGGAAAATTAGGAAAAATTACTAAGATCACAATCCATTTGCCAAAACAGAGACAGTTAATGTCACTTGAGATGTAATACTCAAGTCCTCATGGTACTAGCAGACACAATGCTGGACCTACAGGAGACCTCTTCCCTTCTGGAAGGACAGCTGGAGGTCAGGTGGGGCATAGTGAGCATCTCAAGTAGGATGTGAAGACTACAGTTAGGCAACAGAGTCATGGCCATACAATGAGCCCACAGCAGAAGTATGTCTAATGCTTTAGCAAAAGACCTTTCTTCCTAATTGCCTTTCTTTTTACGTAACGTGGTCTCCCCCATAGAACAAATAAAGGAAATGAAATTTAAATCAAACTTCTCACCTTCATTCTGAATCCAAAACACACTTTCTTTGCCTCTCATCTTAGGATCGCTTCATATTTCGCCTCGTGAATCCACACAGATGACCCAATAGGACATGCAACACAATAGGACATGCTTGATTGGCAGGTGGGAAAACTGGCATGCAGCAGTGTGATTCATCAGTCCTTTCAGAGCACACAGAGAAGACAATCTGCTGATGTTTGGATAGTTTGCATGTTCTTATCTCAGTGGAACTTGTTCACACAAGCAAGGTTTGATTTTATGTTATCCTAAGCCTTGCCCTATACTTGTCCTAGTAGCTGAAAACAAGTTATTTTAGCCAAAGGCTCCAAAATTCTCACTCTTTTTTTTTTAATAAAAATAAACTGATCAGTGAATTTTAAAAAAAAAAAAAAAAAAGGGAAGAGAAAAAAACAGAACAGTATTTTCAGTGGCTCATGAGCTGGAAAAACAACATTTTTTAATGAGGAAAAAAAAAAGATTAAGGCCACTCAGCAGCTGAAAAAGCAAGCACTTATTAAAACAAAATATTTAATGTTCACAGCCATTCAATGGTTGGAAAAGCATGTTCTCATGACCATGTTTAATAATGTTTAGAGCCACCCAGGGCCTTGAAAAGCAACTTCTTACCTAACCTTATAGAGCTGCTGATTCTAATAAATTACCTGCATGTTGAACCCACATGTAGCGAATTAGATTCTCCACCAGCTCTGGGAAGAAAAGAGTTAAAAACTCAAAGCTAAAAGTACCTCTCTGCTGTGAGCTGAGGGAAGTTAGAGACAGGTAACTGGTGGGAGAAGAGGAGAGGGAAAGGGACAAAGTGCTGCAGAAAGCAGCTGAGCTCTCTGCTATCCTTCCCCGTGAGGAATATCCAGCATCCAGAAGGTCACCACACTGTCCCAGTATGAGAAACTGGAGAACAAATACAGGTTTTTTCCAGGAAAAGAGAGGAGATTGTGCCACTGCAGACACCCCTTGCATCTTGACAAACTGAAGGCACTGAAGATCGCAGCTGGGAAAAGAAGCCAGGGGCAAAGGTGTGTCTCCAAGCGCTCTGTAACATAAGGTATTCTTCTTCAGTTTGATAATCAAATAGCTTGTCCTGAGGCAGCATCACAGATTTATTCAAAAGTTCATCGTATTAGCACAGATTATATTTACAGGAGAACAGTCCTACCTTAGCTGTTTCCTACTCAGAAATGGCCTGTGCATGTTGAAAAAATGGTCTTAATTTTGCTGTATTTAAAAAAAAAAGTACTTAGGGTCTAGTCCTAGGAGAGCTGTGTTGTGAACTAGCCCTCTGAGCCTTGCAGCAGCGTGACTGCCTTGAATTTGAAACAGTGCTGCAATTTGTTGTCAATATTTCACACTCCTCTAATTTTCATACGTGGAAAATAAGTGCTTTGGGTCATCTTGCCTTGTTGACAGGGATTCAGGGAGTCGTTCTGAATCCCTCTGTGCATTTGGAACCTTTCCAGAAGCTCAGCACGGTACCTGCAAAGCAATTTGTCTCTGCAAAAACATTTTGCCATTTAAAGCCACTAAGTGGCAGGGAAAAGCAAGTCCTGAAAATATATGTTGTGCTTAGCGCTGGTTCATAGCTGTACATGCTGAGGGTTTTAAATGTAATGCAGTAACCCCTCCTAGAGAAACCAGTTCCTAGGCTGCTGCTAAGAGTACCCTTTCCACCCAGCAGAAACAGGAGAAATCGATGTACGTTAATCAAGGTATCAGGTATAAGAGCGATCTATCAACAAATAGAAATAGGACCAGGCTGCCGGCATGGTGCCAGGCATCCGGCCAAGACTTTTGCAAATAAAGATGCAGTATGCTACGGCACAGGCTCCCAGCACAGTGACGAGATGACAATCAACCGCAGTGTTTCAGCTCATGCTTGCAGAAGTCTGTTGTGCCCATCTGACCCTACATCAATGACCAACGCCGAGCTCAGACTGTAATTAAGATGATGACAGGAATTTCCCTGAACATCTGACTTCAGCTGCCTCAGAGGAACAACTGACATTTCTTGGGTAAAACTGGAGGCTTCAGCTGTTTAATTTCGGATGACACTCATTTGCAGTGTCCCAGCTCATAGCAGTGACATCCAGCTGAAGGAAGGTCTCCATTAAGGGCACACTAACCTGAACGCTTACAGCGTCACAATCTCACCCTTCATCCCCAGTGAAACAGTTTTCTATTGAGAAGGAAAACGTACTGGTTAGTTTTCCCATGCTGAAATGCTGGCTTTGTGTTCCCAGCTAAAAGGCATGTGCAGCTTTGTTGAAAAGCCAGCTCTGCCAAGAGACATCGGGTAATTTGAATCTATCAGACACTTCAGATGCTGCCCATGGTCAGTAATGGGAGCACAGCCATGGCAGCATTTGGGGTTCTGGAGCTTGGAGCAGAGGGACACCAGTACATCAGTAAGCTCTACAGCGATACAAGGAGTTGAATGGAGGTTCTGGGTGCAGCATGCTGGATGATCACAGCTGGGAACCACAAATGTCTCACTGACCCTAAGCTATTTATCAAGAGAGATCATGTACAAAAGATATACCTACACCACAGTGTCCTGCCTGGTCCGCAGGAGCCCTTTACAGTCTCACCCAACCCAAGCTGAACACTTTCCTCCATGAACAACGAGTTTAGCACAGAGGTGCACTGCTAGGAAAATTTGCAGCCCAGAAGGGCTGAGGCAGAGGGTGCACACAGGCTGAGGTCCCAGAGCTCCTTGGCTCTGTACCTGGAAGAGGCTCCCCTGACTGTTAATGCAGATCTCAGGAGCCCTGGGAGGATCCCAAGACAGCAGCATGCGGATGCCTGTCTCAGTGTGCCCTCCTGCACTGCCACAGAGCATCACGCAGAGGAGGTTTACCTCTCCACAGCTGCAAACAGTGGAAACCTTCATAAAACACACTGCAAATCCCTCTGCTCCTTCCAGTGATCCTCTCTCCGATGTCCACCTCCCACCTCCAACCATCTGACCTTCTGCCAAGGGATAACATGACTCTGTCTCGGTGGGCTCTGGCCTGTGTCCAGTTCAGCTCACAGCACAGTGAATATGGCATTTTGGCTCCTGCACCCAGCTGCATCACCCTCTTCCTTACTGCCAGGCCCAAAGTTTTGAGGTTTTCCTAAAAATCCTAAGAGCTTTCAATTGCTGGCATCGCTTAGGTGCAACTTTTTTTTTTTTTCTGGATACTGTGAAATCAAGAAACTGGCCTTTCCTCCCTCTTCTTCTCCTTTTAAATTATTTAAATTAGAGCTGAGATGTAAGTTAGACTGATGTTAAAAACCCAGGCAGGGAGGGCTGCAAAAGATGAACATGAGGAAGCTATTGATTGCTGGGGATCAGCCCAAAAGCAGGATCCTGGGGGAAAAAAAAATCCCAGCAAGACCCACAAAGGACTGAAGGTGGCAGTTCAATGGGACACATCTGTTGCTGCTCCCTGCAACATTCAAGCATCCTGTCAGAAACTAGTGGTTGCTTCTCATGGGATTTTTTCCCATTTTCTGCAAACATCCTGATAAAATCCTACAGCTTAGCGTCCCCAGCAGCTCCCACCACCTGCTCTTTCTAGTCTCCAGCCCTGAGTTTGTCCAAGCTCACACAGATACTGTGCAGATGAGAGCAGGCTACAAGAATCCTGGGGAGGAAGCACATGTCTTTCTGTATATCTAAATGAAAAATGCCCCGGATCCAGTTTCCTCCTCTTAAGATCGTACAAAGCACACGTGCTGTTTCCTCCTGAGGAGCTGTAGGGAACCACCTTAAGCCCTGTGACAGGTTTGACAACAGCTGCAGCAAGATTAATGTTTTAACTACATTAGTATCCTTATTGGTACTAAGTGGTTTTTCATATATTTGCTCTTCCACAGAGGTACTACAGGATATATACCCACTGGGAATGCTATGCTTAAACAATAAAAGGACGTGATTCTGTTCTCCCCTGTACCAAATTTTCACTCGATTCCCAATGAATTCATTGGGATTGCTCACAATTTTAAGTAGTGCAAACAAAGCAAAAGAGAAACCAAACTCCAGATCCGAGGAGTAAGGACGTTAAAGTTCAGGAATGAGGAGGGCTGGCTGGGGAGGGCAGGTAACAAGGAATACTCTGCTACAAAAGGACACCCCAGTGTCCTCCAAATTTCTTCTACTCCAGGAAGTTTTATGGGGCGAGAACTGATAAGTAAACGGTATGAAACAAATTGAGAAGTATAGATCTGATGTCAGGAGAAGCCAAACACAGTACAGTGAACTTGCATGGTTGAGAGACATGGAAGGCGATGGAGAGATGGGGCTGTCAATGTGAAACGTGTGCTTGCCTTGAGCTCCCGTGATAATTGAAAAAGCGGAATGGGGTCTGGCTGTGACGGCACATGACTGGAAACAAGTAGGATTCATCTTGTCCTGAGGAACAACAAAATAACCAAAATGAAGTCAGTAATTAATACACTCACTTCCTAGCAGAGTCCTGAAATGCAATTAGAACCATTTCTTTTAGGATTATTATGATTTGTTTTATTGAATCTTTGTTTAACGATTTCTCTAAGAGAAAGAAAGAAGCTCTATCTGCAGAGCAATGTTGAAATATCCTTATATTTGGTCTGTCAGCCTTTGCCAGCTGAGCTAAGCTGCAGAGATAGAGCTTTCCCTGATGATGCTGTCTCCTTTCTTCTTTGCAAGAATAATAGAGGGACTAAAACTTGTCAGGAGATGCTCATGACAATGGCTGTCTCAGCTGCCTTTGTCCTCAAACTATCTCAAAGGTACTTAGCTCCCAGAGGGGGATTCACAATCCAAACTTTTTCGGGAAGGAAAGGGAAGAGAGTGAGGGGAATCTTTCAGGAATTTGGCCACATCTGCTGCTCCAAATTTACTGCTTCATATCTGAAAAAGTCTGTGTAAGGCAAGACAGAACAATTGCTTTTTAAAACATATTCACAAGGCATAGCTTGTAGAGCAGCTGTTGAAGTGGACACATTTATAACCGCATCCTTGTAGTCCAAGAGCAATGTGATTGCAGCTTCTGCGTCATCAGCCCAACATCTAATATGATGAAAGTAAATTGGCCGAAGGAGTTTAAGAGCACAGAGGCTTTTTCTGTTGTTCTTATTCAAATTGGGCTAGTGGCACTGAAGTCAACAAGCAGGAGTGTATGGAGTTAGCTTCTGGTTGCAATCCATTTTGGGGCGAATTCAGGTTTGTGTCCTGAAAAACATTTTTAAACTATCCAGAAAAAACAAATTGGGCTTTTAATAAAGGATTGCTGTAAGTTAAAAATATCTAAGTGGCTCTAGCGACAATAATTCCTGATTTCAGAAACTGTTGTTCATTAAATAAATGAAGAGACTTCAAGTTGTTCCAAGATTAAGCTCAAACTACCAGGAACATAATGAGAAACTTTAAAGCTTGAGCTTGGAAGGTGAAGTGGGGAAGTAGCGAGATGTTATTTAAACATCAAGTGAAAGGGTTTAAAGTGTGTGAAAAGGTGGTGCTTTGCCTGGCTGATAAACCCCAAACTTTTGCAGTGAGCATACCAGGCCTCGTGCTGGAAAATGGAGGCCTCCAAATCTGCAAATATCATTACAGTGCAACAGAGGTTCATGAGAACATGAGGAGTTAAATCTTCCTTTCCGTTGACAGGAGTATTTTTTTTCTCCTGCTCTGGGAAATAACCTGGTTAGACTCCTTAGAACAGCTGTTTTCTACCATCCTTGTCATCTGTTTTTCAAATTACCCAGATATTAAGTGATTATTTCTTATAATTTCAGCCTGAGAGCATCTAGAATTCTTGAAAACTCCCATTACTTCAGGCTTCCCTTCCACCTCCTTTACATCCTGTCTTCCTGTCTTTGGACTCAAAACAAAATTTTCCCCAAACATTCTAATGCTCTTGAACTTAGAGGTCTGGCAAGTTCTCAATTCAGAGGGTACAGGCACGGCACAGAGGAAAGGGTATTAATTATTCTTCATGGATTCTGACTATTTTCAAAATCTCGTCCTTCTAGTAATAATTCCAAGAGAAAGGGCTGAGTTGCTCATAAAACAGCTGCTGTTGTAAGATAATTCCTCAAAAGTCTTTAGGGAACACAGACTGTGTGACCAATGCTCACCCTCCTGCTGCAATGGGGAAATTGCTCTCCTTCCCCTTCCAGCTGGTAGATCTCCATTGCAATGGTCAAATCCCATGACCTTGCTGCCTAACCCAAGGCATATTCCAAAGGTGAGTCAGTGTCTAAGATGCAGACCGCAGTCCTGCAGAGCTCAGTAGCAGAATGTTAACCGGTAAGCGTATGACCTGAAAGTCGACATCAAACAGCAGGGTGGGCAGCGTGAGTGTGGCTATAAAGGAGTTGAAGGACAGAATGATTGAATACATTAAAGAAATAAAATGTGATGGCTCAGTTCACAGCGTGATACACTTTACAGACCTGTAACAACATGGAATCTCAAGACTTTAAACGCAGCAAATGCATTTTGCTGGTTTTGTAACAAGATACTACATATTCTTTAATTTGCCACCTGCTGTCCCTCTTACCCAACGTGCATCCTAACTCAGGTATCCCTCACTATAATTGCACTTGGTTTCCCTCTCTCCAATTCATCAAACACACCTTTGCTCCTCTGGCACCAACCTAAACTGATTCATCAGAGGTCAGCGCTGCGTTCTCTGCAGCGTGGCAGTAACACAGCACTTGTGATTTCTCATTTGGTTTTCCTATACAGATTCCTCAACGGAATACACCAGAGACTCAAAATGAGTTTTATTCATCTGCCTTCAGGCCATTTGTGGTGCTTACTCTTTGTAAAGGTTACAACTGTCAGCACCGTGCTGCTTTGATGTAGCAGTCTGCCACTAAGAACAGCACACATGGGCAACACAGATATTTGCAGTGTCTCCTGCTGTCACAACATCTCATCCTCACGATATCAACAAGGCTTAGATGGACCTTATCTTGCAAGTCAGTCGTTCTCCCTGTGAATAAACAGTGATGGATTTTGTGGCCTGGGTCATCACCTGCGATGTGAAGGAGCAGATGAGGGCATGATCCCCACCCGTGCAAGCCACGCAACAGCCTCAGCTTTGGGTCCCGTTCCACAGGTGTGAGGGTGGTGAGCTGCAGGCCTGATGACAAACCGGGTGGGTTTGAATCCGCCTGTCTGAGCACGACTGAGAGGGAAACACGTGAGTGATGTGCAGGGTCCAGCAGTACTGTGTTATCTCGCTCACTCTGAGACAGAAGTCTTCACTGCACCCTCACCATGTTGTGTCCCACAAAGCCAACCCTGCTTGGAGCCATCAGTGGCAGATAATCTAGGCAAAAGTTACACCAGTGCTGCTACACAGCTTTTAGGGTCTAAGGTGGGATCTCTATGCAGCAGATGCAGTGCCTTGCTTGAAATGAGATTTAGCACCTGTAGCACATCATTGCAGACAGCCCTTAATGAAAAGTCCCGGGTCAGCAGTCAGTAGACAATCTTTGACCTATGACCACTGTGGCCTGTAGGCTCATAAGCAACTAAAATAAAATAAGAACATTGTCCAGCAAGAATCAGACACTGGAGAAGGACCGTGAGAAGTATTATTTTACCTGATTGATCTAGATTGGACCGCACTGAGCTTGGGAAAAAAACCCCAGGACTGAAGTCATGCTGCTTTCTAAAGTTACCTGACACCTTTGCTGCTGAATTGGCACCGCTGAGGTCATTGAATGATGGGTTGAATTTTTGTCCCACCTGGATTTTGAACACTCAGCAGCTCCCAGGCACCAACGCCCTTCCTCACAAGCACATCCATCATGACTGGCATTGATGGATTAGCCAAGGAGTGACTGGACATGAACTAATGAGCACCATTCGACTAAGGCAGACGCATGCTAAAAGGGCAGCATAATGGGAGCTTTCATTCCACAGGATGCATCTGTGCTAGAGGCCTTGTCTGGCTACAGCTTTGCAAACCCACAAACCCCTAGATTATTTGGGATGCAGAATATTGCACAGCTTGTTACAGCAACTAAGAGAGTGTAGGCAGCGTCCTTGCCCCGCTCTGTGCCCTACCCATGGCACCCAACTAGTGCAGCAGGCTCTGCCGAGGTGTCCAAACCCACCTACGCCTGCTGGGGTGGGATCAGGGCATGCAATGAATGGTAATAAAATATCTACCAATGTTGACACCAGAACCATGGCTGGGTGGAAGCTATGATAGTTAGATCCTCTTCTGAAAGACAATTTAAGATGAAGAAATTTCTCATGGGACACCCACGGCCTCTCAAGACCTCTAGCATTTTAGCGTCTGTCTGGAAGGGCAGGTCCTTCCTACAGGTGAAGGCAGCCATTTCCATGCAGCTGTGCCCTGGGACCCAGCTCCCAGTTACTGTCCTCAGACTTGCTCTAGTCCTCACTCCTCCTGCTCTGTTCTGTCTTCTTGTTCTCTCTTCCAGGTCTACATCCCCGGATCAACAATCTCCACATGCTACGGTAGAAATCTTCCTGTTCAAAAATTTCTCTGAACTAGAATTACCTAAAAAACTTCAGAAGTGGCCAGTTTTATCTGTGAAAGGCAAAATTTTCCCTTTTCACAAGATGCTCTCCAGAATATTTTATTTAACACCCTGGAGTCTGCAGCAACTGTTTCCCATTTGTAGCAGCTTCTTTTCCATATGACACGTGCGACCAAACCCCTGATGTAAATACTGTGGCATTGCATATCTTCATGAGTACACACTGTCACATTCTCTTTTGAAGATAACTGGCAGCATACTGGATGCAAAGAACAGCTGGAAGTAGGGAAGCAAGAGGGAGATCAGATGAAACTGTGAGTAAATACCATAGGGATTGTGTAGTGTGGGAGATTCCTAGAAAACAGCACTAAAATAACAGCCCCTTGGCTTTAAATTTACTTGCTCATCTAGACCCAAATATCAATCGGCAGAGAGCTGCTAGGGGCAAATAAGGATATAGCCAAAGCGGATTTGATGGTTGCTTTTTGTCAGAAAGGTGCATTTCACGCCCATCAAATATTTAATTAATACCCACACAGCTTTAGGAATCCACCACAGGGTTTCTCTTCCCCGAGTTTCAGTCTGGGAGAGGCAGCTCCGCAGAGCACGTTACAGCACAGATCTTCCTCAGTGCAACATCTGGCAACAGAATGGTAATTGATGTTGTATAAAAAATAGATCATCTGTATGCTATTTTCCACCCTCCTCAGGAGGGAACCTTTTAATTGGCTGATAATATCCCCCCTTTAGTCTGTCCTCTGAGAGGATTATATAAATCAGACATCTGAAAGGTCAAGGGATCCCCAGGGGAGCATCCATAAAGAACAGAAAGTTTATGCCGCAGCAGTCCTACCGCCTCCCCCCAAGACACGCAGGGGAACCGCAGAGGTCCAGATCTACCCCTCGCACTGCCAGGAAGCTCCTGTTGAGCAAAAACCTCTCACTAATGAACATTTTCTTCTGTCTCACCAGGAAAAGCCCAGCGAGTGGCACCATCCAGCCCCCAGCTCCAGCTGTGGATTTGCAGGGGAGGGCAGTTTGGGCTGCCCTCCGTTCGCTGCAGCTCCTGCGGTAGGAGGTGGCAGCCATGCAGCTCCCCCCTTCCTGATGGGGTCTGTGCATGGTGTGTTTGGTGGGAGACTCTCCTGACACCATCCATCCTCCTGGCTGCTTCAGGAGCGACCGCTCTCAGCCACCACTCGCTGTGCTTACAATGCGCCCTGAGAAATGTATTGAGTGCGCTCTTCCTCTGAGCAGCCAGGTTTCTCCAGCACCCCAGAAGAATTTGCAAGCTTTCTTTCCCCATGACACATGCCTATCGCTTTCCACCGTGCCAGAGGTCCACAGCAAGCGCAGCGCACCCTCCCCGTGCCCCTGTTTGCAGAAGCCAGCGAGCAGCTCACCCACCGGTCAGGCTGTGCTGCGTGGCCCTGGCACCCCGCTTGCTGCCGGAGCTGCACGGTGGAAAAGCGATGTGATCCCCGCCCCGGCAGAAGCTGGTGCCCAGAGGCTGCGAGGGACGGGCAACTGCCATTTGCTCCGTGTTGTGATTCCTGCTGCCCTCTTCCCCATCAGGCACGGGCGGTGCTTTTTCTATTCTTAGGGCTATAGCTGTTGGAAGAAGGCAGCCGCCCCGCTGTAATTCTCTGCATTGCATTCAAGGGCTTTGACCTTTTCACTGTTCCACACTTGGGCCATTCTGGTTTTCTCTGGTTTGCAAATTCATTAAGCCAAAAAGAGGGAGAGGGTATGATCTTAATATGGCAAGGGTGAGCTGCATGCAGCTGTGGTTTGCTGACCAGCCACTCAACGGTACAGACGTGGGCAGGCACGTTAAATGACAAGCAGCCAGGCTGTAGTAAGGATAAAGTGGGAGGAAATGAAAGGTGGGAAGTGAAAGAGCATTTGTAACTGTGATGCTGCAGCATAACTGCACCCCCCTGCCACGGGACTCCAGCCTAGGGGCAGGAAGAAAAGTGGTATCCTGCCCCAGAGACCAGATTATTTCATGAGCTCAAATTAGCACGAGCATAGGTTACAGACAACAATTTACTTAACTCAGCAAACCCAAAGCTTGGACAGAATCAGTGTGCAACCAGCTGCCTCTGGCCACGTGACTACATCATGGTGCGCTAATGACAAAACACAGAAGTCAGATCAATTCGTGGGCTTTGGCTAAGAAAGAAAGAATCTATTTGCCTTCATTCCCTGCACTGATGAAGTTGTGTCCAATACTTGCAATTACCCTCTTTTTGAGAAAGGAATTAATTAGCATCATAATATATCTTCAAAGTTCCAAGAGGAATAAAGGGATCTGGCACAAAGCGGGATTTCTGGCATGGAAATCAGCCCCTCATCTAAGCAGCAGGGGTGATTGTACAGGCATATTAGTGTGAAACGGGGATGCACTTCTATTTGCTGCTGGAATAATTTTGATGAATAAATCAAAATGCCTATCGTGTCTGGAGGTGCTAGTAAGGCACCTAGTGTTGGACTGGTAATTCCTGTGTGCTAAGGGCTAGATTCAGATCCATGGAAAGCAACAGGAATGTTGTCCCGGAGTTTGGGGGGACAGAGATCAGGCACCGAGCTTGTGCTTTGGCTGAGAGTACGCCGCCTTCTCCCAAGCACTAATTCAGCAGCCTCAACACAAGATGTGCATCTCCCTTCTGAGACACCAAAGTCCAACATGTTTTAAGTTAGGCAAAAAATCATTCCGTTATATCCTCAGACAGTTTCAGCTACCAGCACTACGACAAAAATATTATGTTCTTTATGCTCTATTTATTGAGGCAGCTTGATAGCATATCTGGAGACACTTTGTAGACACACTGGAAAAGGCATCCTTGTGTCACACAACACAGGCCACAGAAATGAAAGATGATGTAACAACTGATGAAGGCACTTCATCATAGATCCACTGTTTGCAAAATTCATAAGTGTAATAAAGGGACGGGCAGCAAGAGTCACAACCTGCCACACATCTAAATGCCACCGTAGCAGTAGGAGCACGTTGTAAATCATGGTGGAAGATGACTTGGAGGGGGTATCTGAAGGACAAATAGCCATTGCTTCATCGGCCACTGACACTCAGGCAAGACGTGGCTGTGTCACTCGGAAAATGATGAGCCAAATAATGTCACATCTGAAATGTAATCCTCACAGTCCTACCTGACTTGAATGGAAAAGTCTGAAATAAAACAGAAGTTGGAAATAAAGAATGATTTTATGTATTCTTTAAAAATAGTGACTGGCTTCTGTCAGTGTGTCTCACATTCATTCTTTCTTGAAGGTTTTTGCTGAAATTAAACAAGAGTACAGATAATTCTAATCTCATACTTAACGTAAAGGAGGGTGGAAACAAAAGAGGTGAGTTGAAATGCAATTACGTTTTGTAGCCAAGGGTGAGCAGGCGGGTGCAAGCAGTTACTGAGCAACCCACTGCTCCGGACAGAGCCATTTGAGATGGCTGCACTTGTTATCTTCAATCTGTTTACAGAGGAGTAATTGAAAGTAGAGATGTCTATCAGGGCAAGTGTAACAGTTTGTTCATGCTTTTCTGCCCGTTCAGTGTCAATGAAACGATGGCAGGAGCAATAAAGGACGACGAGGATCCGCAAGGTGTGAAACCTATCTGATTGGCACCAGGAGATGTTGTGATGGGCAGACCGTCGAGTTCACCACCGCAACCATGTTATTTTTACAGCTTATGACTCATTTCAGTTTGTGCAACTGTTACAAAGCTGCTCCTGGCCATGGGGGCACAGGCTTGACCGGCGTGCAGTTCCGGATGGATTTTGTGCAGGCAGAGCTCCCAGAGCCGCTGGTGCACAGGGTGGCTGTGCCCAGAGCAGAAGGGTGAGGAGCAGTGCCATTAGCAGTGTACGCAGGAAACAGGGGCTTCTAGCTTCACTTTCCTACCTCATTTACTCCAGTTTACAGTTTCACCTACTGTTTTCTTAGTGCTGTAAGAGAAAAACTCTGCATTAGGCACTTTCAAACAAAAATTGATGGCGAGTAAAACATGCAGAGGGTTGTTTGTTTTTTTTTTTTCCCTTTTCAGACCAAGAGCAGTGCACTGGGAAGACTTCCTAGAGTATGCTGCAGATTCCCAGAGTGTCACCTACAGCGACTATTCCTGCAAAAATGTATGCCAACACAACAAATTTAATACTGACACATGTAAAACTATAGTGAGGAAAAGAGTATTTCTGGGATACGACTTTTTTCCCCAAATTCAGAAGCTTGAAGCCAGTGAAGACTAAGTATAAGACGGAAAGCGTAAGAAAGCGGGCTGTGGGTAAGCCCAGCTCAAGCAAACGCCTCCTCACATGCAGCTCTGTCAATACTTATTGCTGTGGGAGGGGAAAAAAAAAAATAAAATCATATTCCTATTGTGTTTCCTTCTGCTCCATGTGCATGAATTGCATAACCTACCTTGGAGAAGTAAAAGGCGAAACCCAAAATACTTAGTATTCTCCTGTTTTAGCTGCTTTATCCTAGTCAAGGACAACAGTTTGTGTGAGGAAATTAGCTTGAAAGTCATGGCAAGGCTGTGTGTTAAGTCAGAGATGTTGTGCGTATATCACGCTCACAGGGTATTGACAGCAACAGCCAAGCAGAAAAATAAAATCATGACTTCTCACCTAATGCAAAGTGCCAGCCGTGTAGTAGGGAAGCAAGTAAACATTTGGAAAGAGTTGGCATGGAAAGGGTGACGGTACTGCTCTAGCTACAGACTGCTAAACGCCACAGCAGGCATTTGCTCAGTGCCGTGATTGCCGGGGAACATCACTCAAAGGAAAATCTAGAAAGCAGCATTGAATGCTGGAAGAAATAAGGAAAATTAGGCTATTCTATGCCCTCATTGGATTTAGAAGAACAAAGTCAGGCATGAGAAACTTCAGACCATTACTACTCATCGCACTGTTTAAGCCATTGCTAAAAAGAGTATTTGAAAGGTTATTTATTACTTGGAAGAAGAAAAAATAAAACTGGCACAACGGGGAGAGGAGAAGGGCACACAGTGGTCCTGGTCCTAAAGAAATAAATCCAACACTTTATGAGAAACGGAGAGGTGTATGAAGTTTGGACTGAGCTCCAAGTATCTCTCTTCTTTTTGAGATGATCTTATCAGATTTGATTCTGGGCTATGTTTGGTAGAAAACAGATTAAAAATGAAAAAAGTATAGAGAAGAAAGCACCATCCTATTTCTCAAACCTTCTAAGTTTTTTAGAGGTTGCTTAAGAATTCAGACATTCCCTGCATGCACATATGTAAAACAAAACCCACCAGCCACGCTACCCCCAAATCCTATTTATTAATTTTCATGCTCTTTTGTCCTTGACGCTCCAGCTGGCACCAGCAGTGGCCACAGCAAGTAGCAGGGAGCATCCCCCATGCCTCGGCAGCTCTGGAGGAAGGGCTGTGAGAAGTCTCAGTGGGAAGCCTGCATGGCAAAGATTTTTTTGTCACCCCTTTTTGAAGGCACGATGTGACTGAAGAACTTAGATAAGGCTCCAAATGCAGCTCTCCTTTGGGGTGAGTACTTGCAGCCTGTTGTACAGACCAAGGCTGAAGATTCCCACTGTCACAGATAGGAACTGGATTAGTCTCCACACATACGATTTCCCCTCTCTCTTTTCCATAACTAAGCAGCAGCTCAGCTATGGGGTTGCATTCCCTGCTGGCACGGATGGCTGTACTGCACTGGATTGCCCCACAGCTTACTGGAGAAGGAAAAGTGTCAAAGAGAACCCCTGGGATTTCAACTGGTTTAGAAAAAGATTAAAATAGCATGGATGAATGTGACTCCTTGTGTCCTAATAAACAAACAATACAAAACACTGGCAAATCTACTAGAGGCTTGAAACTAGGGCTGAGATTTGTGGCTAGCCAGAACCCAAATCCAAACCCAGCCCTGGCTCCCTCCCAAGTCAGTCTGAATTTCACGTCTTTAGCTTTTCTAATGCTGTTGCTTATGCAGGGCCTGAAACTAGCCAACATCCTCACGGTAAGTTGGGTTTCCTTCTTGCTCTGAGGGCCAGGGGATGGCAGAGCAGAGCACAGAGGGCTGTTTGTCTTTTGCAACCTGTCTTCAGCTCCATAGATCAATTTGCAAAATTAAATTCAAGGCGTGAATGTCCCCACCGCCCAACTGCTCCAGTATCGATTTAGCCTGCGCTGTCTGTGCCCTGCACAATATTTATGCCAAAGAGCATTAAAAAAAAATTTTAAAAATGCTGCTTCTTCAATATACTCTGATGTTCAGCAGAAAAAGAAATGAAGGCGAGGAGGGGAGGGGGAAGGAAAGGGGAAAACACTCAGTTCCCAGAATGAAAAGCACAGACATGCGTGTCAAACGGTTTTGTCTGGAGCAGCGGGACCAGGTGGTGGGAGGATGCTGCAGTTAGGAAAATACTCAGCTTTCCTTCCTAGCAGACGTGTCTGCATAATTGCAGTTCGGTCGGGCCATGTTGGTCCCCTGCAAGCTTTGCTGAGGCGAAACTCCCTCAGAGGTTAAATTATTTACCATGGCAGGAATGAAGAGGAGAAAATCTTGTTCAAAGTTACCTGCTGGAGGATATTTTCATAGAGAAGAGTCAATCAGTGGGAAAATCAGTATAAATAAAGCCCTCGCCCAATTTTTTCTCGAGGTCTGAATGCTAACCTCACATTGCAGGGATTACACGGATAATCCGAGCAGACAGATCCCCAGCTGACTCTGACAAGGCTTCTCTTCACAGTGATTGTGAAGTTTAGCCCTGCAGTAGCCACACTCAGACTTTGGTGAGCTGGAAGCTGCGCGCAAACCCCGAGCCCGTGGGCAAGGATGTGCGTTAGCACCCAGAAACCAAACCTGCCCCTCTCAAAACAAGAGCATGCGGTGACTCTTTGCAGGACTTGCTCTAAGCTCATGCCTCTGAGCCAACGTTCACCAGGATATCCAACAGAATGGGGAGATACTGTTATATTTCTCATTTACCCACCCATAACACATCAGCTGGTTTTACCAGGGAGAAGAAATGCCAAAAGCAGCTTCATCCCCAGCCCAGGCGCTGAACAGAGTCACTCCTTAGCTTGGTGGCACTCTTACCTGTCTTTTCTCTATTGCCCTCCATTTGCCCTCTGGGATATTACAATTCACTCTGATCTTTCAACCACTTTCCCTTTGTTCACCTCTCTTTTGCTTTTCCTTTTCTGCAAATACTCCAGCAAATGAGCTCACCGGCAGGAACAAAGGCATTTAAGGCTAATGTTGCTACCCCTGCAGGAAAATGGTTTTCAAATTTATCATCATGTACAGAGCTAGGAAATATTTCATAGAGTAGACCCTTTTTTTTTTTTTTCCCCTCTTCCCCGCGATATAGGTCATCTAACACATTTCACAAATTTGGGCTGATTAATGTGAAAAAGTTTTGGTAGAAAGATGATTGAGGGGGAGGGGGAATAACAATGTTTATCTTTCACAATTAGAGAATAAAATACTTCTGGCTTTCAGCTGCACTTAGTTTTATATTTACTTCAGTTTTAGATAGCTAATCTTCTAAAGCCTCAGAAATTAAAAACACATTACTTTGGTAAAAAATAATCTCTTTTTTATCTGACTTCCATTTTTCTTAAATAATGCAAAAATTATTTCCAGTTGAAAGGAGTTATTCTTCCTATTCTCCTAAGAGTTATATGCCATTAATGGTTTATAAGAGCTACATTTAGCCAATGAGCTAATAGAAATAAACCATGTGATTAGCAAAGACAACTCTAATTAGAAAGACTTCCAACAAATTGACCACAGATGAGATAAAGGGCAGGATAAGTAAAAGTGCTATATAAATTACTTGCCATGAATTATCTGCCAGCTCAAGCAAACAGGCAGTAATAGACCTAGGCAACGCATTCTGTCACCTTTCATTTCAGATCCTGATTTTTCCAGTGAAATCAGTAGCAAAAATCCTATTCTGCTCATTAGGGAAAACTATATGAAATTTAACTTCTAGCAGGGTATTTTGTGCGTCAGAGATGATTTTTGTGTCTCCATGTGCAACTGCTCTCTCTTTGCCTTACACCTTGAATCCTGCACTCCTCAGGATTTTAATGTGCTCCATAAGGGAGCCAGATTGATGTCCTGAGTATGAAGGACCACAGCAAACACGTCATCAGGGATGCAGGTAAAAGAGATAAGAGCATCATCTCCAGAGACCACTGCTTGCTGTTATGGCACTGGCTTGGAAACAAGGAAAGGGGAATATTTCTCCAAGGACCTATCCAAGCAGAGAGATGCCCAAGCATGGGAGCTGGTGCCTGGACAAGGGGCAGCACCACCATGGCCAACCCAGCATGTCTGTGCTCATGGGAGCAGCTCTGGAAGCCAACCTGTCTGCAAGCTTCTCACTGTGTCCAACTGCCGGCTACTTGTGTCTGCCAATGGCCTGGGGATTTTGGAAAGTACTTCATCAATTTCCAATGGAACGTATTAAAAAAAATAATAATAAAGACTCTTAAAACCATCAGAAGTCAATATTCAGGATGATGTGTATTGATGTGTCCATCCAGGGAGACAAAGGCTTTGCAGACTGCTCTCAGTTGAAAGCAAGGCTAGCACGCTGGAAAAGGCAGGGAAAAACCTCTCAAGGATGATTTCCAAGAGTTTAGTTTTCACGTTGCCAAGAACATTTTCTGCACTGGGCAGGGGTGTGTAGAGCATGTTAAACAGGGCCTCGTAACAGCTATCTGCAGGGATTGTATCAGACGGCATGATAAATCATTTCAAATAAAGGTATGGGATGATATCCAGAGACTTCAGGCTTCAATCTAATTAGGCGTCTGGGAGCAGTGCTGCGCTGCTGGACGAGCAGGGGATTGTGCACAGATCCAGGGCGCTATGGCCAGTACCTACATTTTGGGCACATCCTGACCTCCCACCCCGTGTGGGTATGATGCTGTGGGGTACCATCGAGGTGGCCAGCAGAATTAGTGATGGTGGTGGTCTCGGTGGGAGGCAGGAATGGGATAAGTGTGCTACCTACCCTTAAATCAGTGTATAGGGGAACAAAAATCACCTTGTAATAAGGTTCCAGCACCAGGAAGCTTGTATTTCTTCTGGTGACATGTGAAGGCCCATGACATCATGCCTCGGTGTCATGGCCCCGCATCATTTCATCATGAGGTAATCAGGTCAGCCCCAGAGTAAGGTCTCTTTAAATCAAGCAGCGAGACTCAGGGGCTGTTTCTGATCGAATGACAGCCGTGGGGAGAAGGTGCCATTCACAGCCTCAAGAACTGGTCTGTCATGCAGCTGCAGATCTCAAGAGGGAGGGGGGAAAAAAACCCCAACACCCAGGTGTTTGTAGCTTGTCCTTGCTTGGAGGCAGCCAGATGCTTTAGTACATTAGAAAGAGAATAGGAGGTGGGGGAAGGGGAAGAAATACCCTCTGGTTTTCACAAGGAGACAGACAGAAACAAGAGAGTCCATTAGATGTTAATAAATTATCCCGCAATATGCTGGGCAGACAAGGCCAGCTCCTTAACTCCATAGCTGGCAGCTCTAGGCAGGGATGCCAGTTTATATGTGTCTGACACGCAGAGACTGCAATTTTTTTTGCAATAACGTGCCAGACTATGTGGTGCTCTCCCCTGCTGCACCAAATGCTTCCTAAGGGTCCACCACCGATAGCACCATGATTTAAGACCAGGGTGAATATGTGACCTGCAAGGCTAGTTAAAGCGCTAAAATAAATTGCTAGAAGAGGGTATGGAACCATCATCATCGGCAATTTTTAACAGCAGGTTTGACATCCTGCCTGCAACCAGAGGAATGGAGCAAATAACCTTGTAAAGTCCTCTCCAATGTAGTTTTTATGATTTCATAGCTTAGGGAAACAGTGTTGAGAGCTCTGAGACCCATTCCATATGTTTGCTGCTGCCTGACTAGGAAAAAAATTTAAAAACTGTAAATATTAGAATATCCTTTACAGTAATTTCTCTTAATCTTGGTCTGTTAAATGGCCTTCAAATCTAATTTTAGTGGCCTTCCTCCTTTACAGCTGTCAATATACAGTAGGCCAAGGAAGAAGTTCTACCTTAGCCAAAGGAAACGTTTCCAATTGCAAAGGTTTGCAGGGCTTATATCAGCCTCACAGATTACAGCGTTGTCTGGAGCAAATACCCTGGCACGGGCTCAGTGCACTCTCTGCTCCGTCGACCTGCAGAAGTAGCTCAGTCCCAACCCGTGGGCTGGGGACTGTTTGGTTCCAAATCCACCAGACACAGAGCTAAATCCTGGAAAGGGCTCTTGCTGCCTCACAGTTTGATGGAGATGAGTGTCTAGGTAACAACCTCAACTGCTAAATTAAAAATAGTTTTCACTTGTGATCAGAACATCCCTCCAGGCTTCAAAGCCAGGAGGTGAACTGCAAGCCAATCCATGTGTTATTTTTTAATCATCTCAGAACTTTTAAGTTGATCTCCTGAGTTTTGCAGGGTGGATGTATGAGATTTGAAGGTCTGAGTCTGGCAAAATTGAAGCGGTGCCAGATCTGAGCCTGTTAGTTGAGGTACAAAGTATTTCCCAGGAGGATGCTAAGCACCCTCACCTCGGGTCTAAATCATTTCACTGGCGGGGGCTTACTCTGTCACTGGGTGCACTCAGAGCCTCACAGGGCTGAGTCGGCAGTGCATCGGTTACACCATTTACCCAAATGAAGATAATGACATGACAAGCAAAATCAATTTTCATATGGTCTCTAAGCTGAGATTTGCTTCCAGAGGTTAAAGACACAGGGCAATACCCTTCAATGAAGCTAAACAATTTATAGCGGCTGAGGATCTATCCTTCAGAGCTTAAACTGCTAAGAGCAGGGAGAAATTAATTTCTGAATCCAGTGCATGTTCAGCCAGGCTTAAAGTAAATGGGGATTATTATTCTTTTCAGGTGAAAAGCAGATTATAAAAATAAATATACGTTGTAGGTTTAAAAGAAAGACTCCAGGGAGACAGCTGGATTCAGAAAGAAATTAGTCAGAAAGCAACTTCTGAAAGCATTGAATATTCTTTGCCATTTCCCAATCGATTCTTAACTCAGAAAGCAAGAAAACAGCCGACACTTCTAATAGCTGCTTTTGGAAAGGCAGTCTGCCCAGCAGCATGATTTGTGGGGCTTGCTTGAGTTCCTGGCAGTCACTGCAGATGAATCAGTGGTTTCTTTTTTAACATCTTCTGTGATAATAGTCTGGCAGCGAGGAGAAGTGTTGCTTTCCTGCAATTCAGCTTTGCAGGATGCTGTCCTCTCTGGTAAAGCAGACACTAAGATTCAAAATCCACGGTGCCCCTTGCCAACATGTTTACACATTTTGTTCTTTTTCTGTTTTCCTCCCCCAGCTGAGATCAGTGCCACATTCTCAAGCACTTGGCCAAATGAATAATACCCTTTCTTTACATCAGATCCCTGCAGTTTTAACTCCCTGGTCTCCTGTCTCCAAGCACAGGCTGATTCTGGGGCAGGGTAGGACTTAGGGAATCAGACCAGCTGCCTCCCCTTCAGCTCCATCAGTATATTTTCAATCCCAACCCTGCTTTCTTCCCTGGCTAAGAGTAAGCTGGGTCTCGCTATGAAAAAGTGTATCACTGCAGGAACATAAATAAATTAGTAAAAAAAAACAAATAAAATACTTTTGTGGGATTGCTGGTCACCAACAATCTTTTTATCATCCAGTCTTCCTGGCACAATCTTCTCATTAATTAATAGCTGCAGAGTTTGGACCATTAAGTCAAATCACAGTGCAGCACCCAGACTGTTGGCCTGGGACCACTACTTGTGAACGCTCTCACTAATCTCTCAGGAAGGGGTTCAGATCAATCCAAACAATCAAGCTTCAATGATTCCTCAACAACTAATGAAAACTGGCAAGGAAAAAGAAGATGGATGGGGGAAAAAACCCAAAACAAAACCTTTGCCAGTGCGCAGGGGAGTTTTTCGAGGTCTCTGCATTAGGAGACAAAAGCCCCTCACACGCTCAGCTCAGCTTGATACTATTGAGAGCTGAACCTTTGCAGCAGATTTGTCTCAGTGTGAAATCCTGTCCCTGAAGTGTGCTTTATCCTCTCTAAACAGCAAACAAAAAAACAACTTAACAGACGAGTCACTTCAGTTCTTGAAGATACAGCCATTGACTATGGGCTTTATCTTCCACCTCCACATAAACACCAGCCAAGTCTTGCACAAATAAATCATCTGGAGAATAGATTAAAAAAAAAAACAAACCACGCCACAAAAAACCAAACCAGCAAAACACTAAACACAGCCCTCTTTTCACCTCTTCCAGCATTCAGCGAGGCAGAGTAAATGGACAATTCCCTAGGATTGAGTAAGGAGAATTGAATTAGTGCTCCACAAACAGGTGAAGTACATATCCAAACCTGTAGTTTCTCAGGTTAAGGGTAAAAAGGTCAGTAATATAATAGTCCACATCCCCAGTATTGCTCACCCATAAGCAGGATTGACCAAACATGTGCAGAAAAGCAGCTGCTAATTTGCTTTTCCTTTTCAAATGCTTCAGTGTTTCACACTTTCTGCATGGCTTGCTACAACAAGGAATCGATAATATTTTCTTGTCTGCTTTTTTTACTTTACTACTAAAAAATAACGGGGAAGATCTGTTCCAGTTCATCATTTGGCCCAGTGCATTTAGAAATTCAAGGGATGGGGCAAGGGTCTTCTGATCCCTTCTTCAAACACTGAATCTGACCCACTTTTGAGGTCTCTCAAACGTTACAATGGTCCTTCCTAGGTCTCCTCATAAAGACGTTATGGTAGGTGCTACCTCCCTGGCCCTCATCAGTCCTTCACAGAGTCACTCACACAGTATGTCTTCCCATACATTACCCCTACCTTAAACCTGAAAATAGAAACCATGGCATTGATCCCCCAAAACACTTATACTTCCTCTGACTGGTGCTTTGGTCATTCAGTGCTTTACAGTTGGGGATGAAAATCTTTTGCATGCTGAACCCAGCTCAATGTCACTGACAGCTGAACCTTTAATTAGGCCCAACTGATGTGAGAGAAATTTTGGCTTCTCTGTACTGTTCTGGCCTTCCTTTACACTTCACCTGGGATTTGGGATCTTGACATTATTTAGGGTTCCTGAGAGCAAAGACATCTTAGTTTAATTTAGCCTTTGGCTTGAGATCAGCTGCACTGGCTCGTGCTGACCAATGTTTTTCTCTGCACAGCACAAATACGCATAGACAACAGGGAGAGAAACATCAGCCACACTCAGATCTCCTTGAAACGTGATCTTGCTGCCCTCTTTCCCTGTGTTGTTAATGTATTAACCCTCCACTTAGTTATTTTTATCGCTTGAAGCACAAGGAGTGAGAAGTAGAAAGGGACCATATGAGGCATCTAGCACTGTACCTTAGGATGTGATTCAAGCCCCTTGTTCACAACCACAGCAAACAGGATTTGTGCGGGGTACCAAAGACAGGGACGAGTAGGGTAAAACCACTTCCCCCTTCTCCTGGCAGGCTTACACTGACTCAGAGCCACATGGATGAGGGCAGTCCAGAGATTCACTCTGTTCACAGACACGTTCTCAGATGCTCACACATCCTCCGACAGCCCTTGCTCCATCCCTTGCGTTCAGGAGGCTTTGGAAGATGCAGTTGCTGAGCCCTTTTACAGAGCTTTGTGCAGCACCTACCTACAGTCCTGAAGGAACATCAGTGAGAGCGCAGTTCACAGGAAAGGAGGTTCGGAGATGGAAAGTGCAAAGGAAGAAACATGACCTGCATCTCTAGCAACAAGCCCACCCTCCGCTCTACTGCCAGGAAAAGCCACAGTGAAGTCAATAACTCTCACTCAGCCAAGACCAACACTTCCAGAGTACAAAATAAACTGATCCTTCCTTAAGCCATGTCTTTTCCTTGTCCTTCCCAACAGCAAAATAACTTGTGTGCATTAATGATGCACCTCCTAAACACAAATGTCCTCCTTTTCCAGCAGTACCTGGTGTTTTAGCTGACACCTGGGGAGGATTCCTGCAGGCAGGACTCCCTCTCAAAACAAGTGCCAACTACAGGTGTGAGGAATCGAGGCATTTTTCCTCTGCCTTTCAGTATATCAGGATAAGTAAAGGCTAATTCCCAGTCCTGATCCTGGAACCACTCTACTTCTGCTCCTAGCCTGGATGTCTAGTCTCTACCAGAAAAAATAGAAAGCTGTTATGAGTGTTAGAAAAATCCAGGTCCCAATGCACCAGTTCAAGGATTTTCCCCTTAACCAGGGTAGACAGTAAATATGGAAAATAGAGTTTAAGTAGAACCAAGAATGGCTGTTGTTCATTCATCTGCTCTGGAATTTTTCAATGCCTTATTAGGAGTTGATTGACAAAGAAGAAAAGAAATAAAAGGAATAACAAATCTATAGCCTGACTAGCAGGGAGAAGGCAAGAATGCAACAATTTTACAAGACTGATAAATTGAAATGAACACAAACTCCACAGCCATGACCTTTTAAAGTGTCACTTATACTGAGAGCATTGGCATGGAACGGTGCTTTTGATTTGTGCTGTGATCAGAAACACTCAGAAAATCCAATCTGCACTTTGTCATCGGCTGAGGCCGATCAGCCGTTGCCAGTTAATTTAGAAAAGCCCAGGATGTTTTGTGCTGCAAGGTAAGAGTGAACATCTGCCTTCCTTCCCCTCGGTTGCCCACTGGATTCACACGACTTCTTTAGGGGCTATATTACATTTTCTAGCCACGCCCCAGCCCAAAGCTGATTTCCCCAGTTCAGAAATACGTCAGTTTGGTGGTAGCCTCGCCATCAGAAAGAAGCACTGCTGTTTTCTCTTATGATCACCTACTTGACTATAAGACAGGGAGACCCACAGGGCCAGGTAATGTCCCAACAACCAGCAAAGCTTCCCTCTGCTTGACACTACAGGTCATTTATGACATTTGGAAAAGATCTTATGCTGCCCAAAGTCTGTTTTAGATGGCATCACTTCCTTCCAAAGATACCTTTTTCAAAGACAGGCAGGGCTTGAATAAACATGGGTGTATATGCTTGCCCAAGCCTGAACCTATACAGCCAGATTATGTCCACAACGTAAAGGCAGACTCTTACAGATCTACCTGTTACACAATGAAGCATGGAGTTCTATCAGGGATGACAACATTCATATAGACATGAGGGAGGTAACACGAGCCAGAGAGTCCTGCCAGTGTTATACATTGTCGAGCTAAATGGGAAAACACTTCCTGCATCATGTTTTACAAGGATTCAGCAGCAAGTGAGTAGGCAATTCAAAGGAAGCATCACCACAAGATACAAATTCTGGCCCAGGAGGTCTTCTATTCCTATACTTTTTCCCAGCTGTTAACCTGCCAGAAACGAAACCTATTAGTTTATTCTAACCTAGTGTGACTGGTTTCAGCTAAAAATAGTTTATATTAGTCCCTTGAATGAGCCCAGAAGCTGTATAAAACAGAAGGGAAAGCTGGTATTTCTAACCATGCAAACAATCAATATGTCTTGGAAAAACACAACGAGCATATCTGCATCCTAATTTTGCCAGCCCATAAACTATGACTTGTTTACACAAGTCTTGGTTCATTTGGGAAAGCTTTTCTGGGCTGAACCGCAGCTCCACACCTTTTGAAGTTAAAGCGCGATTCTTTCTGATAATGAAGAAATAGAAAACTGAAAAGCATATGTCGCTATGTAGATTAAGTAACATGATTGCTTTCTATTAACACAGTATAGGAGAGAGGGGAGTAGGGGAGAAGTACTGGCAAAGGAGATTAAGCTAACAGACAAAGCTGGTACAAGAACACAGGAGACATAACTGGCCACAAACTGGAAAGTAGAAATTAGATTACAAAATTCCTCGTTGTTAGAGCTCTGGAAGGGCCATTTCATCATGCCACGTAGGACCTTTTGGCCCTCAATTCCCAAGTAATATGTTAAATCATTATGGCCTTGTAGAGGATTAAATTACAGCTCTGCCATAGATGAGCTTGGCTCCATGGCATAGCTATCAGCTGGGAAGGGGAGAGAGAGTTTTTGCAAAAAAGTCCGTTGCATTGGGGATTTTTTTAGCAAGAACATGGAAAAAATTCCTTGCTTTCTTCCCCTACAGCCAACTCTGTCTCAGTCAGCACAAATCTTCCCCTCTCATCTACATTAAGACGTTGCCAGGATAGTAAATGATGAATTGATTTCTCAGAGGAGTTTTCACACTTATCAGTGTGGAAGACTAAGATTAATTCAACCCTAAATTAAAGCAAAGGGACTGGCAATGCCTGGGAGCCCTAGAAATGTATCTTTCAGAACCCTTTTTCAGCTCTGTACGAACCTGATGAAGCTGCACATCATTTCAAAAGATTTGAAAAATTGTTTTGATTTTTTTTTTCATTTGCCAGGCAGCTGTCTTTGTCCCACAGATTTTCTCTGCCCTCTTTCAGATTGCCTAAAAAAATGGAATAAAATTGCAGTATTACAGCCTGCCATGGCTTCAAGACCCCATCCTCCAAACCCTGCCATTGCGTCCAGATGACTTTGCCCACAGCACAAGTAATCCCTTTCTAAATTAAAAAGCAGGTGTGATACAAGTTTTTTCACCTTTTTTTTTTTTTTTTGTGCTCCTGAAGTATGAATAAAGAGAAATTCCTGAGCACAAGTAGATAATCCATGAATAATTCATCAGCCCCATGTTCTCTTCCAGATGTAGAGACCCATGTGCAGATTCCTGTGCCTTTGAGTCTCCTGGGGGGCTTGGATAGGATTGAGAGGCAGCCTTCTCTTATGCTAAATCTTATTTCGGCTCTTAGACCTGTGCTAGCAGCTTTCTCAGGCTGCAAGCAAACTCCCTGATGAATTCCCTCATCTCCTTCTCTTTGTTTGTTCTTCCTTTCATTCGCTTTGTCCAAGGCGCTTACACAAAATCACCCCCTCCTTCACAACTCTTGCAGAAAAGAATAAAACAGAGAAATGTTTTACATTTACCCACAGAAATAGGTCTCTCATCGTAGATGCGTGTTGCCTCAGGTTTAACTGTGTGGACACAGATCTGATTGCACAGAGGAATATTACCAGATTCTACTTTGCATCAGACGGGTCAGAAAAAGTCCATAGTACTTCCCTGGACAATTTACTTTTTTCATTTTACAGAAAGATGTTGGTTTGCATTATCAGTATTGTTCTGCCATTCCTTTAAAGTATTCCTTCAGTTTTTAAGCTGCCTAATATTATAGAGAATATTAATCAAGGCACAAAAGAGAATCATATGCTTCCTCAGTCACAAATGTCATTAGAATTACTTTCCAGCTTTAGAAAGTTCTTTCCAAGTTGTATCTTGAGTGGTGGTTACTAAATTAGGCTGAAAGTCTTCCATCTATTCTATTTTCTCCCCAGAAAACACATTATTTTAAATTTATCTCAGAATGATTTTTTTAATCTCTTTTCAATATTGATAGGGAAAAGAAAGGGTGGGATGGGGTGTTTTGATTTGGTTTTCATCCAACAGTATTCAGATGTGGGTCCTTCTTCACAGTGTTCAAAACTGGAAATTTTAGAGGTCTGTTTTTTCAATGAGAAATGTAATTTTTCTATTAAAAAAAAAAATTACAACTTTTGCAACCAGGTCAAGGAAGAAAGTATGTGTTGAAATACCAAATGTTAGGTTCAGTCACTGCTCACTCCCAGCACTGCCAAGGGAGTCACCTAAAGACTTCCCTTAGCCAGAGCTCACATAACCAAGAAAACTTCAGAACAGCAATTAGTGTGCCACAAGAAGGACGTTGTATGGTAAGAAAAACACAGAGTACTTAGCTGAACCCTTCTCCAAAGTGTAGTCTTGCAACTTAGAGTCGACCACTAAGTAACTCTTAATTTACAGCAAGAATTGCTATCAACTTCCAGATACACCGGGACTGGTAATATTTGCTTCCAGCTTTTTCTGTGCTTCTACTGTATTGACTGAAAAAACGATGTTGCCCTGGATCACAACATTATGCAAACACATATACTAGAGGGAGCACCTTACTGCTTGCCCTCCCTTAAGTTTTATTCCTGTTTCTCAGGGACTTGTGTAAAAAACAGACAAACAAACAAACAAACAAAAAAACCTCATTCAGCCATCCAAGAGAGCAGCAGGACTGTAGAAACAAAAACCAGAACAACTGGCCATGCACAAGGGCTGTCAACCACAGAAAGAAAAATTGGGAACAGATACAGAAAAATATTTCTATTCATACTCATTTACAGTCGTCTTTAGACAGTTCGAGGAAAGTCAGCATGCATGCAAGAAGTCAGTTGTGTGCATGCTTTTCCCACTGATGGTATCTTGCTCATAACAGCGCTCACACCACCACCAAATACTTGGAAGGTTTTACCACTCTCCTGACTCCATGTGGAGGGCTTGTGAGGTCATCAGCTTTCATACATGAAAAAACCCCCTGAATTCAGCACAAGGGAATTTTACAATTGAGTTCATTTGGAAGCATGCCAGCTCAGGGAAGGAAGATAGATCTTCTTTTAAGATGCGTTTATTTGCAATCCTTACACCTACACACATCATTTGATTATTAATGCAGGTACCATAAACAGGGCTCTGCACACGCCTGTTTCTCTGGGAAGAAGCTGAGTGGAAAGGAAATGACAAAACTTTTTCTAAATTCCCTACTATGCTTATAAAATGACTATTCCAACTGTGAAATAATCCTTCGATGACTCCTGGATGCCACAGATAAAAATTGTGAGTGTAAACATACTACCAGAACGTGTTTATGTGTTAATTTCTATACAACATTAACACCAACAGATTACCTTCACTCATACTTGAGCCAGGCTCATTGCATCTACATCACCAGGGCACCTCCACCGACGGGAACCGCGCTTGGTCCTCAGCCTGGCCGTCCACATTGCCATGAGCACGGGCAGCGACTAGCACTTGGCACCTGGTTATTAGTGTTTATTAGTGGAAATACTTCATGCTGTATGAGTCAGCCCTACTGAGTACATGGGTATATTTAGGTGTATTACAAGCCAGCTTATGCCGTGGTGATCAAGAGTATATTGCTGCTTATCGAGCCAGGGTACCGTTCGCTTGCAAAAGCAGAGATGATTTGAGGCTGATGGCAGGGGCTGTCTGGGTGACCCTTAGGAACAATAGCTGGAGGTGCTCACAGCCAGGCTAACACACGACTCATTTAGCACACTGCAAGTTTTACACGGCATAGGGAGAATTGTTATTTGAGAAAATCAGCAGGACATCAACAGGTACTCAGGGTCTGACCCCCTCATGCACTTCTGGAATGCCCAGGAGAGCCCCCAGCTGCAATGTAAGGTACCTAATTATGGTAGACACTCCCGGGTGATTCTGTGAGAACCAGGTAAAGATACACATTCCTTTCCTCCCTGGATTAGAAACAAAACAAATACTTCACCAGCTGAATCAGAAGAGAACAACAACATGAAACCTTTTTTCCGTTTTAAAACTCCCTATAACTTCCAATAAATAAAGAGTATCTTATGCCTTGCAGTTTTTCTAATTTATTATTATATTTTAATAGTCAAATTATCAAACTTTTGATATGGAATTTAAAGCAAGAGAATTAGAACACAGAAAGGCAGGCAGGAGGGAAAGGAAAAAAATTGGAGCCAGCTAGTACATCAACAGGAACGAGACCCCAGAGAAAGAATCTGAGATATCCATCTATACTTCACCATCAAACTAGTGATACATCATTTCACAATTAATTCCGAGAGCTAAAAACATTAAGTATTGATTCCAATTAGCTCTGAGGTTTAATTAATTGTTTTATTTCCTTAAGATCTCCAGTGTAAAATAGCATTTTACAAGGCTGTGTTGTACAAAAACACAACAGCCGGTAAGAGCAGAGCAGCTTTGAACACTAAAGGAGAATCCAGTACATTTATTCTGGTTGGGAACTTTTCCCTGTTTGTTATTTAATTACGTGCAAAACAAATTTGCCTTTTATTTGATTTTTAGCGGTATTAAATCTGTGTTCTTAGGGAAGAGCCAAACAATCCAAATAAACAATTCTGAGAGTTTTCTGATGAGCCCAGAGAGAAAGAGACCCAGAAGGCTTGCCCAGCGGTCAGGGTGTTAGTCCCTATCTCAGGACCTCTGCTCTGAACTCCTCGCAGTGTTTCAGACCTCCCGAGGGCCCCTGCTCCTCTCCCATCGGCACTGACCATCTAGCATGGTACCTCAGCCCCAGGGAGCACTTTGCCATCCAGAGTCACCTGCCTCCTTGCTCTACTGTTTCGTTCTTCATTTTGGGATCCAGAAACATATGGGCGGTGACTAAAATAACGTCTTTTCCTGAACGTGTGGCAGGGCAGGTAATTCAAGCTGCAAATAGGAACCTTGTGCCTTGCAGTTTCAAAAGACTCAGGCCAAGCCTCAGATGCTGTGAATCCCCAGAGCTTCATTGACTTCTGCGCCATAGAAGCAGCCTACATCTGTCTTCTGCTCGCCACAATACATCGAATTACCAAGCAACCCCTGGCACTAGGCAAATAATGGTATAATTAGCAATGATTTAGCTGGATTTTGCACATAATATGTTTAATGAGAGACTGCACTGGAGCAAAGGGGTCTAATTTGAATTTCAGGTGTCTTCAGCTATTCCGCAAAGGTAAAGCCCATCTCAACAGCAGCATTCTCATGGACTTGCCCTTTGGAGGAGAGCAGGGAAATAAAGCAGGTGAAGAAACCCAGCAGAAGTTTCCACATTAGTGGCTCAAGTGCTCAGACGCTTCGTCTCCTGGTTGCAGTTTTCCCAAGACTGTTGTTCTCATTATAAACAGTTGACTCAGAAACATTGCAAAAGTTTTCAAATAAAGCATTCCCGCCCCATCCCCTGCTGCTCTCTTCCTAATACACAGAGATGCTTAAAACAAACCAGATGTACCGCATAAGGCTGGTTTGTGATAAAATCCTCAGAAGGCTCTTGCTCTCCCAGCCTGTCCTCGAGTATTAGAAGTGGCCAGTTCATTTCCGTAAGTTATTATGCAAAATAGCCCGACGGACCAGGGCGCTGGGGAGATTATTTCCCTTCTCTAATGTGACTTTCACACTCTCCTGATAATATACAACTTTAATAAAAAACATAAGAAGAAGAAAGTTCAGCTGAGTTGGGCACGTGGTGCACAACTCAATCCCATTCCCCCCTTGGGCACTAATTTAAAACATATCCCTGGATGCTGATAGTCATCCAGCATGCTGAGAGCCTGGTGAAAACACACACAAGTTCACACACTGGAAGGTCAGAAACAGGCAATGTTGTTTTACATAAGGATTCCCAGGTGAGCTTCATTTCCAGCACAAAGGTTGGATGCATTTGACTCAGCTGATAAAAAGACACAAGGTAATACTAATTGGTTCTGTAGTAGCACTTTTAATCCCTTAAACTTTTAGATAAGCATTTTTCCTGCTGTATTTTATAACCAGAGGAGTCCCAAGTGGTCCAAGAGGTCCCAGACATAGCACACAGTCAGGCAGTTTGAATCTCAAGGTTTTATCAGGCAGTACCAGGTTTGAACCACCACTGCCAGTCCACCACGAGATCTCCTGGGGTTTGGACAACCTTCAGCAGAAGCTAAAACTACCCCATGGGTTTTCACAGCCCTCTCAAAAGCCCTGGGAAGCACAAATAGTACATTATGACTATAGTCTAACTACTCTCATCAGCCCAAGTACATAAGAATAAGTTGGGTACGAGAAGGAAGAAGGTGATAGGAAAGAAGAGGGAAAGGGGAGAAGGGAGGAACATAAGTAAGTACGATATCTGCTTGTAATTACTCAAATTATCTGAGCTGCCCTTTGCTGAAAGCTACCATTCCCTGCAGTCCTCCCCTCCATCACTCCATCAATCCAACCTTAATATTGCTAAATTCTTCACGCATGTGTCTGCTGAGGTATAAAGGCCTTCAGGACAAAGCACAGGCCAGGCACTCTCTTTCCAAGGTTTCTCATCCCCCCAGCACCCCCGCCTCCACAACCAGCCATGCAGAAGGCTCCCATTTGTCAGAGCGATTCAAATCCTTCATCAAAATTCAGCCAAATGGTGTCTGCAAAGTGCCGACCCTCCTTTGGGTCATTATTATGTAAGGAAATAAATTGGAAAGAGAGAATGAAAAGACCCAGGTGAATGGTCACACAATGGGAAGACTGCAGTGATCCCAGTGCTGCCATGTGCTTCACGTTCATCCTCAACGCTTTAAGGAACCATCTTCTCCCCTTTCAAAAAAACCACAGCTCCCTTTAATAGAAGAAAAGCTTATGGGCTTCCCCATAGAGAGAAAAGAAGGAAATTGTTTCATAAGAGGGAGGTTGATTTTCACTCTAGCTCCTGTAGCACGGGGAATTAATAATTTCTATGATATCGCATAATGCAGGGGTTATACTGAAGCAACTGTTCTGAGGAAGGGCTACCGCCTCAAATTTCACCTTGGATTTTAGGGTTTTTTTGCAGTGTTGTAGTCCTGCCCCCCCTGAGCAGCACCACATTGCACTGGGCATTATATAAACGTAGGTGGAAAACAGGATCCTTGTCCCCAGCCCCAGACAAGAGAAATCAAGCAGACACAGATGGAGGGGGGTGGGGAAATGTTGAAACCACACTGCTCATCAGTGTAGGCTGCCATCAGGGCACAGCAATGAGGATGTTTTCTGGTTCTCAGGTAATAACAGGCATGTCTATTTTAATACATAATCTCTTTAATGAATCGCAGTGGGGGAAGTCACAGATGCTCAAGCTGAGGGGTACAGAGGGTTAAGATCACAAAGCAATCTCCTGCTGTTTCTAGTGACAGCATTTGTCTTTGCTTCACATCACATTGGATTGAGCAGTGAAATATGCAACTAAAATAAGTTCCAAGAAATTACCTTTTTTTTTCTCCCCCAATTAAAAAACTTATTTCTTTTGGAATTAGAGTCTTGGGGAGGGAGGGGGGGGGAACCAACAAAACGCAAACACCAAGTTCAGCTAGAGTTCACTTATCCTCCCAAAAAAATAGAATTTGTTCTCCTGAGTCCCTTTCAAAAGGGCATCTCGACATTTGTAAGGGAAAGTATTGAGAGATGTGAATGCCATTGCTTGCTTTCTCAAATCTAAGATCTCCCGGTTNTTTTTGGGCTTTCTCATGGCACAGGAGACCCAGCTGGTCAAGGGACCTCTGTTTCACACCTTGGGGGTTTTTCCCAGCAAAGATGGAGAAACTGGGCTGACATCAAAGCTACCTTATCGCTGTCTTCACCCCTCTCCCTTCCCCCCCCGCCCCTCCTGAGGNATAATCTCTTTAATGAATCGCAGTGGGGGAAGTCACAGATGCTCAAGCTGAGGGGTACAGAGGGTTAAGATCACAAAGCAATCTCCTGCTGTTTCTAGTGACAGCATTTGTCTTTGCTTCACATCACATTGGATTGAGCAGTGAAATATGCAACTAAAATAAGTTCCAAGAAATTACCTTTTTTTTTCTCCCCCAATTAAAAAACTTATTTCTTTTGGAATTAGAGTCTTGGGGAGGGAGGGGGGGGGGAACCAACAAAATGCAAACACCAAGTTCAGCTAGAGTTCACTTATCCTCCCAAAAAAATAGAATTTGTTCTCCTGAGTCCCTTTCAAAAGGGCATCTCGACATTTGTAAGGGAAAGTATTGAGAGATGTGAATGCCATTGCTTGCTTTCTCAAATCTAAGATCTCCCGGTTGTGAGGGGTGGCAGTAGGTGCTGTACAAAGCACAGAACAGAGAAGAACCAGCATTTATCCCAGGGGCTGCAGCACAGGCTGGAGAGAACCGGACAGAGATAGAGCAGAAGAAACAAGAAGAGCAGATCAGCGAGCGCAGGCACCACGGGCTCACATGGCAGCTCACCAGCAGCTGCCCAGTTCGGGCTCAAAACCTCAGTCCTGACAAACTGGAAATCATTACATTATCTTTGGTATTTGAAAGAGCCAGGGAGCTAAATAAGGATGAAAAATTCACCAGGGAGGTGGAGTGATGAGCCAAGCGATGTTAATTGNCTATCTGGGGACATTCCATAAATATCCAAAAATATACAGGCACATTTAAAAAAAAAAAAGTCCTGAGGATCCAATACCATTTATCAAAGAGACAGCCCATGCTTGTTCTGATGACAATGGTGCTAATCTTATCCCCTGGCTGCTGCCCAGAAGTGACATAATGCTTAGAAATGTGTGTTTGTTTTAGAGGCTATTTACCGCAGGAGGGGAGAGGGGGAGAGATGGGAAGCCAGGAAACTAGCTGGATTTGTGGGCACTACAGACCGGATCCTCAGTCTATCGCAGTCCATTTGCACAGTTCTGTGTCACTTTTAAGATCCGTCAATAAAGACAGAGCTGAGCAAAAGGATTTTTGTGCAAAGGACTTTTTTTAAGCCCTTTTTGATCCCAAGTATTTGGAGCTGATTATGTGTACTTGAACAAGGGACAATTACACAAACACAGAACAAAGTATCAGCTGGCCACGATTCCCTTTTCAATATCTGCACTGAGGTGACCCTGTCTAGCAGCAAAAGGAGATCACCTTTTTATTCATCTTCCATTTCAAGACTGACTTTGCTTCTTTAGCATGAATTTTGGAGTGGTTTAAAGGCAACGGGACACACTCTAGGCATTGCAATGGTAAAAATAAGTGGTTAACAGGAGAGACATCAATCTGCATGAACTTCAGTCTAAATTAAGAACACTCC
The DNA here is from genome assembly GCA_013400195.1 of Aramus guarauna. Lineage (NCBI taxonomy): Eukaryota > Metazoa > Chordata > Aves > Gruiformes > Aramidae > Aramus > Aramus guarauna. Next base: position 1,185,347 of record VXBL01002481.1, on the reverse strand, counting down.
CATCAGAAATTCCAAATGCAGACATGCTGTACTCATACAAAATAAAGCCAGACTCCTAATTGGAAAATTACTTCAGCATCTTACCAGGTTAATCTATGCCACTATAAAGCCTTCCTGCCAAATACAGGCCCCTCATCTAGATCTGTGTTGGAGATGGTGTAGTCAAACCAGTTGTCAAAATCGCAGCCAGCTCCCAAACAGCTTGCAAAGGCTAATTCCAGAGCACCCAGGTCCCTGCTGGCCCCACCATGCGGCTTTCCGAGCTGCTCATCTCAGAACAGACGGGGAGGAGCTGCAGCCCCGCTGGCCTGCCACCCTGCCCCAGGGATGGGGGATGCAGGGGACACCCTGCCCACCCACACTGTCCACACTAATGCGACCACAGCACAGCCTGTCCAGAGACAATGAGAACATTCAGTACTTTTAAAATGTATCTGAATTTCATATATATCTGTATACACACATAGAATCATAGAATCTTAAGGTTGGAAAAGACCTCTAAGATCATCAAGTCCAATTGTCAGCCCAACACCATCATGTCTACTAAACCATGTCCCGAAGTGCAATGTCTACATGTTTTTTGAACACCTCCAGGGATGGTGACTCCGCCACTTCTCTGGGCAGCCTGTTCGGATGCCTGACCACACTTGCAGTGAAGAAATTTTTCCTACTATCTAATCTAAACCCCCTCTGACGCAACTTGAGGCCAGTTCCTCTAGCCCTTTTGCTAGTCACTTGAGAGAAGAGACCAACACCCACCTCGCTACAACCTCCTTTCAGGTAGTTGTAGAGAGCAATAAGGTCTCCCTTCAGCCTCCTCTTCTCCAGGCTAATATATATGCATATATACATACACACATATATATAGACATATACAAACCCCCATATATATAGGTTGTGATAGTCAGACACAGCATGATGGGTAGTCTGTAGTTTCAGGGGCCATTGAACAAGAAATGAGGTTTGCACTATTTGTCCTGAAATAGATATATAGGGACTAAGGAACCAAGGGAAACAGTTTAAAATCATGGTTCTAAATACACATTTCATGCATATTTTACTAATTCACTGGTTCCTAATTAGTACCATGTGAGAACAGAGGACACTAGTTCGAAACTTAACAATATAAATTAACCACCATTACATAATGATTTAAGCACCAATATGTTTACAACCAATAAATATTCATAAAGCATAAAACTATGGCCTGATTAGATCTAAAGTAAACACACATTTAAAAACCCTAACTGGTGGCATTAATAGTAATACCCCTTCTTCCCTGTAACAGCATCTCCTGCCAAAAAGGAACTTTGATCCTTGAAGCACAGGATCAGAGGACAAAAAACCTGCATTGTTTTCACTGATACAATTCTAAGTCTCTACTTGGCTCAACTATTTCATTTACTGCTTCACTGTCTTGATATGAGCAAAAAGAGACCCTGCACAGAGTTAGCCCAAAGCACGTTGGCTCTCAAGGCAGATACACTCACTACCTCCCCTCCCTGATTCTTGCACCCCTCCTTCCCAGTCAGAGGAATATATTCCTGTAACAAGGCACATCTAGGTTGCAAACCTTATCAGCAGTAGGAAGGCCTGAGACTAAATCTGATAAAGGTGATGAACTGCTGGGAGACCCTTCAGAGCAGTTTCAGCTGACACTGCACACCTTGAGCCGTACTCTGCAAACAGACTATGAGGAACAGCCTCTGCCCTGATGGGACAAACCAAACAAACAAAAAAACCCCAACACCCCCCCCAAACTAATGTGAAGGAAAGGCAAGGAGAGCAGAACATAAGAGCACCAAAAAGAGAACCCATACCCTGACTAGGATTCACCAGCCTGCTCCTGCTCAACATCTCCATCAGTACGTCAGGACACAGTCAAATACAGAAAAATCTTAACCCCGATAATTCCTGTCTTCTAATCACAGAGGGGCAATGTGCTGAGGTTTACTCTTTTAGGAGGGGTATTTTTCTTCAGGAGTGTTTTCCTCTGTGAATTTGATTGGAAAAGTAGAATGAAAAGATGGGAGTGAGCAAGCCAACTTCTTCAGTTACAACCCTGGCAAGATTAATAGCTAGTCTCATTGTCCTAGGCTCCACAAAGAGAAATGGGCTGGATAAACTCTGACTTATTGCCTTATCCTCCCATTGCCTTTCAGAACAGTTTTGCCTGGCTTTGTCCAAATAGACTGATATGACATGTAAAAATTACTTTTTTTTTTTTTTTTTCCTCCTTTGAATGCTTTGTGTAAGACTCTTCAAATCTGGCTTACAAGTAGGGCAGAGGAAAAAAAATAATAATCCATCCTTCAAAGACTAGAAGTCAATCCCTGAATCCAGCCTGTTTTGGGTACACAGGCTGTAGGAGGTTACAGAAGGCCAGCGTAACATACAAAATCTCCCAAGAACACTAATCTGTGCCTAGCAATTTGATGAGATAAAAATTTGATAACACATTGGCTGGCTGTGATTGCCCAGGGAAAAACATCTCCTTCATAATAATCTTATTATAGGCTACTAGAGCTATTTTTGTGCTTATTCTTTCTGCGGAGCAATTTATTTTTATGGCTAGTAAAAGGAAATAAATTTCTCAGAAATGGCTCCTCAGTGAATTGGGGTCTGTGTAGCTCATTTTACGTTTATAGATAAGCAAAAGGTCAATTGAATGTTATGTCTTTTATTGCATGGCCTACTAAGTCTTCACATAACAGGAAGAAATAATACAACTGCTCTACCGTTCCCCTCCAGGAGCCTTGTTTGAGGGGAACCTTCTGTTTTGTGAGGTTGGAGCAAGACATGGAAGATCAGTCACTTGTCACAGGGCATTTGTCTTGCTTGCGAGATTTAATAGAGTGCAGAAGATTAGATATAGTAGATATTGCCATTGTGAAGAACACCTGGTAAGAAATGTGCTGGAACCCTCTAGCATTTTCATCAATTCTCATCACGCATACATACACCCAATAACATTAACTTAGTAGGTAGTGTTTGGTGTCTTCTGTGGAGTTTCCATCCCCAGCCAGAAGAAGCTGCAATGCATCGAAACTGTCCTGGTTGCAGCTGGGATAGTTAATTTTCTTCCTAGCAGCTGGTATCGTGCTGCGTTTCAGATTTAGGATGAGAACAATGTTCATAACTAATACTTTAGCTGTTGCCAAGCAGTCAAGGACCTTTTAGCGTCTCATACTGGCCTGACAATGAGAAGGTGGGGGGCAACCAAGAAGCTGGGAGGGGACACAGCCAAGACAGCTGACCCAAACTGGCCACAGGGATATTCCATACCATATGAGGTCATCCTTAGTATATAACTGGGATGCTCAGTATATTACTGGAAGCAGCTGAGCATCAGCTCCAGGTGGTAAGCAATTGTGCTGTGCATCACTTGTTTTGTATATTCTTTTCTCATCACTATTATTTTCTTCCTTTCCTGTCCTATTAAACTGTCTGTCTCAACCCACAATTTTTACCTTTTCCTTTCTGATTCTCTCCCACTGGGGAGGGGGAAGTGAGTGAACGGCTGTGTGGTGGCTTCAGCTGCCTGCCAGGTTAAAGCACAACAGAAGCATATCCCCTCTCGTGTACATTACATGTAAAGCTTGGATCCTTACAGCGCTACCTTGCTCCAGTTTCTTACCTGCTGAAAGTCACCCTACTGAATTACATCTCACTTTTCCCACTTTGCCTTTTCTTGTGCTGCACTTGGCATAACAGCGGCCATGATCTCAACTGACCTTTAAGGGAATGGATTAATGTGAAAACAGTTAATGCAGTAAGCGTCACTGCAAAACCTCACAGCGTGTTACTGTGCTTGCTGGGGAAAGAAAAAAAAAACCCAGCTTTCTGGAAAAAGCAGCTCCTGTGAACACCTAGCAGCACGATCTTGACATTTTGAGTGTGTTCACAGGCATAACACTGCACAGAGGGCAGTGAGTGCCAGAGCCTGGTATTTCTAGGATGTACTGTGTTTTCTTTGTGGAATAAAGACATAAAACAAAAATACATGCTGAACAGATCCAAACAGTTGCTCATAACACTGGCACAGCTCTTGTTCCACTTTCATCCTATCTATAGGAATCCTTGCTATGTGACCTCTCTTCTCTTTACCATTGCCTCATCCTCTTTATGCACCAGCACCCACATATATATATATAGGAGAAAGGCATAGCCTACTAGTGTTCGCTGAATTCTCTGATCCAGTGTTTGTCTAAGCCCAGTTGGAAAAACAGCACAGACAAAAAGGTCTCAGATATTTTTGGAGAGTTAGTAAACCAATGGGTGCATATTTTCTTTATGATCTCGTTGCAGTGCTGAAAGAGCAAGTCCTAACTATCTCAGAAGTTCTGCCATTTATATAAACACAATGATTCTCTTGCCAATAAAACTGAGGAAGACAAGTCTTGCGTTTCCACCTTTGCTCTGATAGATTTGACCTGCACGCTCACAGGTCTATAGAGACAAAGAGAAAGCAAATGAACTATGACTGAGCCCCCGTTCCTGAACAAATCACACCCTAACCTCACGTTAGATGTAGTTAAATATCACTACTGGGTATTTAAAGCTAATCAGAGAGAACATTACTCAAATAGCTTTTTAGCAGCAATTCTGCCCTAGAACATCTATTGCACTTGTGTGTGTATCATCCACATGGCTCAGCATCTGCACCCTGCACCCTTCCTGCTCTCCTTTCTCATTTAGTGTTTGATATCTGAATTATATGCCAGTTATGCCGTTAAAATGAGCTCTTGGAAATAACCTTTTACTCATCCACTGAAGCAGTTACAATTCCCTGACATAACTCATCTAATCACCACCTCAATGAGCAGGGCTTAATCTAAATGCATGTACTGAGCACCTGCCACATGTACTCTTCATTTATCTTACACAGCTTTACATTAAAACCTAGCATGGACCTTTGATACATTATAGATGACTGTATCAGGCTGTACAAGGTGCAAATTAGGACCAGCCACTCAAAGGACATTACAATTATCTCCTCACCAATACATAGCTTTAATTAAGCTATGCCACCTTGGGGGATTAACAATCAGATCCTTGGCCATATATGGCAAGAACATGAAATGCAAAGCCCTGATTATTTTGACACCCTCAGAGCACTTAAGCTGTAAAAATTAAAATGCCTTGGAAGGAAGAGCTCGTCATAGCTGAGATTGTATTACCTGCCAATGCAGCTGACTGCACATTCGCTGCAGTCAAGAAACGTCCCCGAGACAAGCCTGAATTTTTTAGCAGGGGGAGAGCAGACAGAGTTCATTGTTGACTTGGCTAAGTTGACTGTATTTCACACAAGAGGTAACTGGAAGTTCAGACTTTTTTTCCCCCCTCTTGTTTCTCTGTTTTAAAGATAGTCTGTAAATGACGGCTTAGCTTGTCTAATCTCTTAAGGTTTTTTCAATACATCTTATATTCTGCAGTTGACTTACCAAGAAGCCTTCATTTCCTTAGGGAACAAAAATGGTTGATGTCTAATGGACTTGTTTTTTCAGCTCTCACCACTGAGGGAAGCAGCCTGGCTGCAGTCTCTGTATCTGCAGAAAGGCTGCAGATTGCACTGCAATTTTCCAATTCTGCCCTTAGAATAATGACCATGACTCATGGTAACAGGCTTCCACAATGCACATGTGGAAGTAAAAACTTCAGCTAAAAACCAAGCCAACAAAATCCTCTGAAGGTTTTTAAAAAGGCGATGTGTCCATGTTCAAGTCCTTTCACTTGATTCCCTGTCACTTGTGCTGTTGTGGCACCAACAGGCAGGACACAACAGGAGCCCAGGGTGTTTTTTCAGGCTGCACATTTTCCTGTTGAAGTTTTATACACCACCTTGAATGGCAAAGGCAAGTATCTTGGGTTTCTTTCCAGCTCCAGAGCCCTATTCCCTACGGGCTCACCGCAACTGAGCATTCACAGCTACCTGTGAGCCACGTCACGTTGGAGAGACCGTGCTGTTCTGAAAAGGGATGCCAAAACAGCCTCTAAAATACAACTTCTAGGAGTAATATCCATGAACTCAGCCTCAGAGAGGACACCTCATGGCACTGTCCAACAGTATCATTTGGTAAAGACATTTGTGTATCTTGGAGTTCAGCTCAGCCCCCAGCAATCAGATGAACTCCCTGTGTTTCAGCCTGGATGTAAGCGTGCTCGCTGCCCAGCTCTACCTCTGTCATATGTGCTTTTCCCCAGTCCCCACAGATGATGCAGTCAATAAAGCTTTTTATTTAATGACAGGTTTAATGTCATGAAACCACAGCCATAGGATATAATAAGAAGTGTAATGCCAATTCTATTGCAACACTGTTTATTAACTATGTGAACTTACTGTGCATAAAAATCCGTAAAAGTTCCCAATATCAGTGTAATGGCCTAAGGAAACTCACAGATTTGGAGAAAATAGAGCCCTGTCGAGTGATATCAGCCAGCTACTACTGTAAGATTAAACCCAGTTTATCTTCAGCACTCAAACCAGGACATGTCAAACTGAAGCAACAAGCTGGGTCCTCTCAGAGTTGCCCCTTAAGCATCCCTACTGGGGCTTGCACAGCCTGCCTCCTCCCTGCTGAAGAAACTCCTAAATACCCTGCCTGTGACTTGACTCCCCTCTCTTGTACAGGTGCCCCACTGTCCTTAACGGGCCCTTAATCACATGCTCCTTAGTCACACGCTTCATGTCCATCATCTGGGGATGAACAGCCTTTGAGATTAATCACAAATCCCAAGGACTAGCTTTTGAGGGTATGGGAGCTGAGCTCCCACAGTCTTCTCTGAAGATCCCATCCCAAAACACATAAGACAGTTTCATTTCTCTGATAAAAGCTCTTTATAAAAGGGGATATTGCATGTGCCTTTCATATATTTAGCAGACTTTTGGAAATGTGCTAAAAGCAGTTCAGTTAAATGATCCCAGTACAATATAAGTGATACATGTCTCTGGATATTTGGAATATATACCTTAGATGGGCAAGAGGTAAGTAATTATTTTGGTGATAGGAGACAGCCAGTAGTAATTCAGAAGAGCATGCAAGCAGAAGAAAAAAACCCACAAAAACAAAACCAAGAAAAAACTCAAGACATTTCTTAGCTGTGAATTTCCATGGCCAACAGAGCTATATGTAAATAGTACTCTACTGATGATCAGCTGGTCTCTGTGGCATTGCTGGAAATGAAACATAACTGTAGTGATGCTAATGACTTTCTGTTAAATTTACAGTAGCACCACAAGATTTAAAACCTTCTTTCTCACATCAGTGAATACACGTACCTCTCATCACTATGAAAACTGAGTAAGGACTCCTCCGAAAATAAATGGAGCAGAAAAAACACAGGCTTCAAAAGGGTCAACTCTGCATTTTCCAATATATACATGAATTCATAAAGGCAAACTGGATTTTTTTTTTAATTTTCATTTATAATATATGCAATAAAAGAATCTTTCTTGCCTCACACAATATTTTTAATTCCATTAAAAAAAGAATATTAAAAAGGAGGAGAACTGAAGACAAAGCCATGTTATTTTGACAAAAGTAGCTATTACACAGATTGCCAAAATTTAAGTCAGCAAATACTATACGTAAACAAGCTGAATACACTTCCACCTTCTCTAAGTAGTTATCTGGACACACATCACAGAGACATTAGCATCGCCAGATGTGCAGAATGCTCTAAATTTAGAGCAGGATTAGGTTTTTTGTTGTTATTTTGGGGTTGAGGGTTTTTTTTGTTTTCTGGTGATTTGGTGGTTTGTTTTGTTGTTTTTTTTAAAGCTCATTTGCTTTGCTTAAGAAGTAGACAAGAAGGTTTTGAAAGGTTTCTGAACTGAGTGGTTGTCAAATAAATCAAACTTGACAGGGCAACATGAAATGATGATTTTATCCCCCCTGCTCCCCCCAGCACCAGCTTCTACTCAGATCGATATAAATTTCCAAACATTTAAAGTAAAATTGTTCCAGTACCATAAACATTCCTTTCATTGTTTATTCCCCTCTTCTTTTCTCCCAGATGCCATTTGGATGGGGCTCTGGAAGCCCTCCTCCATTTGACACCCTGCTTCCCCAAGCAGGCTGTCAGCATTTGATTAATGGTGCAGATCATGCGCGCCACATTTGCCAAAGACATGAAATACTCTGTTCAGCTTTGACTTTGCAAGGCACATTGTCTCTCTGATAAGCTGCTTGCAATCTCACAGTATATTTTCATGCCTTGCTTTCCTCGAAACCTGTGAAATTTCTCCCAAGCAGTCAAGCCACAAGCTGAGGTTTTTCATGGCAGGTGGCCCAACTTTGTAATTGTTTAAACTGCACAATGATGTGGATGGAACCACATTGGTCACGTATTGTACATGAGTGTTATATACATAAAAAGATAACGTTCCCATGGTGTTGGAGTTCCTCTTGAAATTGTATATGGAAAATTAATGTGTCTAGAATTGTTTTTGTGGACAGAAACACATACAGAGTTATTGTAGATGAAATATCTGGGCTGACGTATTTTTGTTGCTGCTCAAACTCCAGGGAGTTTCATCTAAGACTTTTCCTTTAGGCAGCAATCTAGTAAATGAGATTAATCAGAGTCCTTGAAAACAATAGTTCAGATGGCAGGTGAAGAAGAGCTGTGCACACCTGCTGAACTGAACCTGAGCAATAACCCAAATCCAGGTTTTCATGAGATTCTCTCCCTTCCTGGTCAAGTCAGAAGCAGAAGGCGTGGGAACAGCTCTTTTTGCTTTTTAGGATGCTGCAAGGATTTTCACTGCTGGACACACATACTTATCTAAAGCATCTTCTGTTCCAGAAGGTCAGACAACTTGGTGAGTAAGTCCAGCTGGAATAAGCTTTGGAGTTTGGATAGGTAGTATCTGGCTTGATATAAAAGGAGCTGAACTCCACATTTAAAGTTCTGAACGTTGATTACATTAAAATAATTTTAGCTAGGACCTTCACAGGGTTGCTATTTCTAAAGTAGACATAAAGGGAGAACCAGTAATTCACTGGAGAACTGCTTTACTGCTGCAGAGAGGAAGATTGCAGCACAGAAAAAAGGAGAAAAGTAATTGATTTTTTTTTTCCCTTTCCTTCCTCATTGTTTTCCCTCATAGCTATAATAGAAACAAAAACCTAAAGGCCTAATCTGTGCTATAAAGCCAGCTCCAGTGTAAGCATTTAAAAACCAGTGGAGTCCCAAGCATTTAACACTAATAAAACTGAGCAAAGCCCCATCCTCACGCTGCTTAAACAGCTGGATTAAACTCTGTTCCGTACTTGATAAAGAGCATTTTGAATCCCTCCTGTTCTTTCACTAATTCTTAGGTTTTCTAGGAGCCATCTAGTACAAGTGTGAGCAGGACCTGATGTCTCCAAGCCAGAAAAATCAAGCAGTAGCCACTGAAAACACATATGTGCTTTTCTTATTTACTTCTTTATGTACAACGGAGGCCCAGAAGGTTGCGAGCATGTTTTGCTGACTGCATTAGAAGTATATAAGAACATAACTGCAGCTTTGAAAGTTGTCCTATTGGAAAGCAGGAATGGCTGGCTATTTGGTATTCTTCAAAATGAAACAGCTAAAGAATATTAATTTATCAAAAAGCAGATTTAACATATATATATAAATAAGCACATTTCTATACAAATCTTTATCTTAAAGCATGGAACTCATTGCCACAGGAGATTTTACAGAGCAAAGCAGTGAGGATTGCAGCTTTTGGCACTTAGCTATGAAATAAATCAAACACTATTTATTTTCTGAATCTCCCTAGTTTTCATCAGCCCTTTGGTAGCCTGAGCCAATTCAGCCATCTCAGCAAACAATGACAGGAATGCTGTGAGTTTCCAGCTCTCCCCTGCCGTCTTTTCCACCCTCCAGTTCCAAAAACTCACCTAGACTAAATGTTTACAGGACAGAAGAGTTGTCAGACACTTACTCTTTACCATCTGGCGGCAATTTGCACCCCCCAAAAATAATTTCTTTTTAGGAGTTCAAACACAAAGTTCAAAGGAAAATCTAAGAATAAACAACATATTTCACCTGGTATTGAAACCCCATGAGAATTTCAGTATTACCTGATTTCATCTTGAAACCATAAATCTCCCCAGGTTTACACCAAGGTTCAGGACTTCGCTATGACAAAGTGAGACTTTTCACAGATTTTTCACACCAGCTTCACATGATCCTCATCAACAGCACTGATGAGTTTTTCAGAAGGAGAAAACAGACCTGAAAAAATCCTAGCTTTTGAGGACACTTATAGTTTAAGCGTCAGCCTACATTTGAACTGCTTCTATTCACCTTCCTTTCTATATCTAAGACAAATCACTACATGGTCAAGAGCACAGCATGGCAGAAGTCCGAACGAAGACACATATCTTGGGAGGTGGATCCAAACCCTGTGCAACTCATAGTGGGAATGCAAGTATTACATTAATTCTTTGAAATTTATTAGCTAAAGTTCATTATTTGAAGATTAAAGATTTCAAATAATAAAAGTCTCACAAGACAGCCCAAACCCTAAAATTCTGGCCTTCCTGCATGTACCATTTTATTATTCATTATTATCTGCACTTCTGAAGTCCAAATTAGAAATGCTATAGGTCTTTGAAAAGGCCAGAGCTACGGGCATGAGAGCCCTCCAAGGAACTTATTCTTGAAGATCTATTTAGAGAATTAAAATACAAAATTTATAGTCTTTTGGGGTTTTTTAAGCAAACTGCCACTTTGTAATCTACCTATTACTCCCAGGTATCAGAGTTTACGTGTACTTTGATTTACCATCACAAAAAGGCACTGTGAGGACAGAAAGACTCTTAAAGTAAAGGTTTATTAATATTCACATCATTTGACATTTGTGCAGAAGCATTGTCCCAAGCTAACAGAACACGATCAAGCTTCACCTTGTGATTTTATGCTTTTAGCAAGTGAACAAGTTTAATGCTTTTAAGCCCTTATCAACTGCTCTTCAGTCCCTGCCTTTAGAGCATAATCTCCATCAAATGCTGCTGCAAGTGTCCTCCAAATGACCTTGGAAGGAATTAGAATATGCAGAGAGTCCATTTTGAGGAGCACAACAACTTGTTTTGTAGACTCAAATGAAAACAGACATCAAAACCAAAGAGGATTATCTGGGGTTGCCCGGGGAGGGTGATGCCTCAGTCATCTCCTACTAACCAATTTCTTTGGGAACATGATACAGTACAGATTTACCACTGAAATAAATGCCCTGTCCTACATACTTTGAAAGGAAAAGAGCAGTCAGCTGTATCATATGTATCCAAGGAAGAATCTGAAGGTGGGTTTTTTTTTTTCCAGGAAACAGGAGCCTCAGGGGATTAGAAAGAGAAATGAAATATTTCCCATGTGGGTTCCCAACCTGCTTATTGAGCAGATCCATATCAATAAAACCTGTTTTCTAAGGTCTGGCAGCTTAAAATCAGTTGTATAAGCCTCATTTCTAAGGCCCAAATAATTAGGTATACATGCTCCATTGGCATCTACTCAATGACATGCTCAGCAAAAGAAGCAAGAGTTGAATTATTTTGGAACAGTGGCAGAATTATTGTTCCTTTGGCCTCCCCCTGCTTAGGCCTCAGCTTAACTTATATTTTCCTTCTTCCAAGGTAAGAACAACCTTTTTTAAGCAGTTGTCAGCCCATACCTCCTGCTGCAGTAGAACCATCATGAAAACAAAACACAGGCAGTATTGGTCCTGGTGGACAAGAAAAAAAAAATGACTAATACATTCTATAAAATGAGTTCTCTTCTCATTAATATTATACCTCAATGCTCCCTCCTAAGATGGATGAAACAACATCACAGCCTGAAAATTACACACAGAGAACATGACAACAGCATTCTCTATTTTCCCACACAGGTAAGAAGCAGTAGGACAAATGAACATGGGCATTTTAGGGCTATGCTTATCTTTTTAATTTGTTGTAAGGTATAGCAGTAGTTCTGCTTGTTATTCTTCAGACATGGAATATTGTATCTTTTCCCTCCTGTTTAAATACTGACAACTTGAGAGATGAATAAGTGTGGAGTTTCTCTCATCCTTTGTGGACTTTTAGACCAGAAGGAACAGTCACAGCCATGCCGTTCTCTTGCAGAACGGAGGTCAGCAAACCGTACACAGTCACTTCTCTATCAAAGTCACAGCTGCTGTTCAAGTCAGTGTATTTTACATGGAGAAGGGAAAATCCACAGTGGATCTGGGTGAGTGCTCAGTTACCTTCAGTGCTGAAAATAGCAGTGTTCAACTTCAGCCAGCCTTACCTTCCAACCACTGGATCTCGTTAGATGCTTTCCTTACCACCTCTAGATTAATGGAGCTGTCTACTATCTATTAGTGGATCAAATCACCTCTTAACCTCCTCTTCAATAAACTTAATAGATGGAAGGAAAGGGACATTTAGCTTCCTCAAAAGGGTATGAAAGAATACGAGTCCTTCCACATCCCCACAACAGGGTTTACGCAGGAGATGTGATCAGTGGCAGGCACTGTATCAGTCTCCAGGGGCAGTGTACTCAATCCAGGGTGGCTGGGAAGTTGTGGGAAAAAAAAAATAATTAGATTTATATGGAAGAATCTAAGGTCACCTAACAAACATACCATCCTTTCTTAGTATTCAGCCTTAGCTGGCTCCTGATACAATATTGCCTTTGATATTTCCCAATGTTTGAAAGGCTCTTCCAGAAAAGGCAGAAACAATAGTCAATTATGCCACACGCATTATAATAGAGATGCACTGCTTATGATCCAAAGAGCCTAGAGCAACAGCATCCCTTTAGACTCAAGGGGGACCAATCTCCTCTCACTTGCTAAAATTGCAAACAGTTGGCTGGACTACAAACCACCTGCAGCTCAGCTGTGCATGAATCTAGGGGCTGTTACTGTCTTTTTGGACAAATACATTCACAAAACCTTGGACTATCTAATATGGAATCACCTTTCAAAGTAAAGAAAAACAACTATGAAATTATTATCATTTAGGAGAGCCTACATGCTTCACAGTTGTTTTGAATACTGGTGGATCCAAGAGGATAGATTGGTTTCCAAGTATTTTCTCAGTTATCTTCTATTATTGGCACAAATAAGACCAATTGACAACTTCAGAACTAACCTCACAATTTACTTATAAGATTTCACCACCATTGTGTAAACACAGCTGAGAACCAATTATCAGAATTAATAATCAAGTTCCTGGTATATGAATATGTATACACTTTTCATTGCTTTAGTATTCTAGTCTTATCATTCCCTGAGTCCCAGAATATTTCTGCCAATAAACATGTTCATTCAAGTACTTTCAGAAAGCCAGCATGCAAGGGGCATGAGAATTGGTGAAGCAAATTAATTTAGAAAGAGGAGCAACGGGAAAGAAAACCAGCTTGCTTGCTGAGCACTCATCTCACCCTTTACTCTTCCTTCTACTTCTCCCAAAGTATTTATCATGCCCCTTGACTTTTTTGTTATAACAGAATCTCAAAAGCAGTAGCATCATCAAAAGTAGCAGCAGGGAGGGGAAGAGAAAATCAGGACTTGAAAAAAGCCCCAGCACTGTACGATTTGTTTCAAGCTAGGGTTGCTTATGAGGATTAATGAGTACATCCTGCTCAAAGATGAGCCTCATCATGATTGTTACCTCTAATAACCCTGCTTCCTCAGAAGAGCCCTCAGTGCTGAGGATGAGACTGTGAGCTGGCAGTTTGAATTATTCATGAGGGCTGGTGGAAAACAGTCATCTGCTCTGGCATTAATGGTCTGAAAAGAGTTGCTTTTGACAAAAGCATTTAACACCAGCAATAAAAAAAAAAAAATATAAAGGGTGGGGGGAAGATCATAATAATGTACTGATGTAACACACTCTGGAAAATATTGGCTTCTTAGATTGCAGATCATTGGCTCTTGCCTCAAGTCTCTCACCAGGAAGGAAAAATAAAGAAGGAATCTTCTCATCCTGAAATGGTGAAATGCTGGGAGTTGACTTTGGTCTGGAGTTGGACAGACAAACCGCAGATCTTGCTGAGGAAAATGTGTAGAGGCCAAGTAAAGATATTCTAGGTAATTACACCTCCGTTGTGAGCAAATGAGTTGGTATGGAAATTCTGGAATCATTTTCTCAGGTCTTCTTTATACAGCAGCAAGAAGAAGATTCAGAGGGTAAATGCCAACAGATCTTCTGGCTCGAACTCCATCACAGGCTTGATGGATTTCCATGGCTGTTGGTCTCTCTGCCCTAAAATAAGGATAGTTAAGGTTGCGTATCACATCAGGGACTTAAGAATTTAAAAATCTCAAACTCCTACCTGGACTTTAAGTGAAGAATTTTTTATTATGCACTTAGCTAGACAAGGCAGTTGAATTCTATCTGTAAGATGCAATTCTTAGCAATATATAGAAGACCAGCTTTGGAAAGGATGGTGTTTTGCACTGTTTTCTTCTATCCAGAACGTTCCAATCCATTTGGGAAGTGTGGTTTTTTTTGAGAAGTGGAGAAAAAAAAAGATACTTTGCAATGCTATTACAGCCTTTGAGTTTCTCAGCTTTTGTCAGGAAATAATGTCAGATTTAATTTTCATGTTAATCTGCACAAAACATTCTTCAATCGGGAGGTAAGATTCCAAGAAGACAAAGAAAATAAATATTAAACATTTGCTTGGCTAAAAAACAGCCTCCACTTAACATAGTGCTCATGTCACATTTCATTTATTTCCAAGACTTCTTTTGTAAAAAAAGGAAAAAAAAAAAAAAAATCAGAAATCTTCGTGCTATTTGTTTAATGATAAAACCACTAGCATGGGAATTGCTCAGCTATTTACCAGTAAAACTTCACTTGGGTTCAGGAACCAGAGGTCAGAGTGTTTCAGAGGTCACCCTGTTCATCCCTTACCCCAGAGAGGGGCTGGTCATAGTTGCCATGCACGGGGTATTATCTGTCCTGCTCTTAGAGATCTCCAATGGCAAGGGCTCTAGCATCTCCTCAGCCTAGCTTCTCTCATGTTTTCCAGACTTCTGATCAATCACCTTGCTTTTTTCTAAGTCATCTGATCCACAAGCAAAAATGGTACTGTTATAAGTGACGCAACAATTAATGCCAAGAATAAGTTATAGCATTTATATCAGGTCACAGGCTACTTTTCATCACCATCCAGGCAAAGCAATTGAACACATGTTTAATTTCAATCACACACCTAAAACTTACTGCTTATAGTGAGACTGAAGTGTTTATTGTGTTTTGATGAACCAAGCTGTTATGCACAGATCTAAACATAAGCATATGAGCCGGCAGGATTATTCATGTTCTAAAGTCATACACCTGTTAAGTGCCTTATTGGACTCAGGGCATAATTAGTGCAAAATGTAGCTATATTTATTTAATTACAATCAGGACTAATGACTAAAATTATTTTTAAAATAGCAGGATATTTCCAGAGGCCAACTGTAAAATTAACTCGTACTCCAACATCCAATTCTCCATCCTTTTTGTACCCAAAGAGAGACAAAACAATTGCTGTGTTTTTCTCAGTCCCGCAAAAATCATACTTGAATCAAATTATCTTTTGTATTTATCAGCTAAATAATTCTGTCAACTGTCCAACAACTGCAGAAGCCCCAGGAGCTTTTGTAAACTAGCTGATGAATGATTGGTTAAATGAATCTGCTACAATTATTCTGGTAATGAAAAACAAAAACGACAGCATGTCTTCTCCAACAAAAGCTAAATCCTATTTGCTGCTTTTTTGGTAATGGGAGATATTGTTTTTCTTTAATAGTGAGGATTTATTTGTGTGGGTAATTACAGAGCTCAAAATAGCCAAAGAATCTTTCTGAGATAGGATCTTAAAAAGCTTAAAAACATTCATACTGCCTGGTCTTATCATAATGCAACATTTCACTTAATGAAACTCAAGAATGACTCAAGCATCCCTGAATTTATAGACTCTTTGTGCGTTAAGAAACAGACATGAGCTCAGACTTTGACCATAATGAATAGGAGAAAGAGCAGGAACAAACAGCTATTTATACGAGGGCAGTGTCTCCACAAAAACCTACAAGGTCTTCGGGTCAAACTCAGCTGATGTAAATGCCTCTTTGCATTTTATTAGAAATACGTTTTAATAAAAACACAGCAAGGTGTCAAAACAGAACCATCAAACTCATCTCTTCCATAATCCATCTATAACCTCAGTCATGTGTCTGGAAGAGACTGAAAAATTAAGATGCCTTTCATCCACTGGCATAAGTTTCTGATAAGGCCTAAGCTACTGACCATGAGCAAGTCAAGAATTGGTATGCTCCTGCTATTCCAGTATCACAAAAATCTGTGCTCAGTCATCAGGTCAAAGAGGTTCATCTTGGAGAAAGCTGCTGTTTCCCCATCCTCTGGGATGGATAGCTTGATTTAGATTTTTTTTAATTCTAGAAAAAGAATGTGAAGAAAGAAACCACTTGGGCTTTTTTATGGAGGTAGGTTTTCTCCAGGAATTATACACTTGAATATCCATCATCAATGGAGAGAACAAAAAGCATTGAGATTATTTTTTTTGTGCCTTGACAGGCCCAATCCGGACACCATAGTCTTTACAGATCTTTGAATCCAGAAGGAAAGGTATCCAGGATTGCTTAAGCATGTTCTAACATACAAGGTAGAAGTGCTGAATCAAAATGTAGTTCTGTGTGTTTTGCAAGTGTTCCTACCGGTCAGTATTTAAATAGCAGAAAACAGGATTCATGGGGTTGATGGGCCTCATTTTAAAACTGACGTAATTTTATCAGGAGAAGAAAGCTCTCCTGCAGTTTAGAAGAGTTACGCACTAAGAATGTGGAAATATGGCATAAGCAATGGTTAACTGAATACCTATTGAAGGGATAAGGGAATTTCAAACCTGCTGTGTGACTAAGCAATCACAGAAAACCTTTTTCAAGCAGAACAGGCTTTGAAATTTGCTCAAAACTATTTGTCTGGCAGCTTTGGATAGGCAGCAACCCATAAAAACAATGATCCGATCACAGGCAACTCGTGGAGTGAGAAATCCCTGGATGAGTGCCACCCAGGTATACGTAGCTCATGAGAAGGTGATGTTATTTAGTTTGTAAAGTGTTTAGGAAGATCTTAGTTGGCAAGACTGCAGTCCTTGAGGAATAAAGTCGTGTATTTGTTTTAGTCCATGGACAATTCTATTTACTTGCGATGAATGTGGTAATACCATGAACAGAGCACATATATTTAGGAAAATGGGGAGAAAAGGTTGATCACAGTCTGAATGACCTGGTCAGGTTTTTTCCATACTCTGTTGGGACTCTGGGAGTAGTACCAGTCACTAGTAAATACTGAAACAGTGCTATTTTACCATCACCAGTAAAATTGTGGCCACATAAAAGCAACAAAATAGTTGCTGTTGACTTCACTAAGGCTAGAACCAAAGGGAATTTCTAAGCTGCAGACACAAAAATACTGAAGTATAGAGAAAAGCTGACAAAGTGCTCACAGTAGAGTCATAGGCAAGACAGGTTGAAGAATTCAAGTTTCTGCAATTCAACGTTAGAGAGAGGCAAAGGTTCTAGCAGAAGCACAACCTCTAAAGAAAACACATGTTAACACCAGCTACACAAGTACGCTTAAAACTTAGAGACCTTTTTTCCTTCTTCAAACAATAAACAAGAGCTTAAATGTTAATATACATAGATGCATGGGTTTGTGTATTGTTGTCAGTTTGCTGTTGAATTTTTTTTTCTTCTTCCAAGGATGATCAAGGTCAGTCTGCAAGGTCTGGGGAGCTAAATCAAATGCAAATTAAAACATGAACACACAGAAGATGATAATATTCAATAAGGCAACTTTGGAAATAGTGTAAGTGAATTAGAGGGTTGAAGTCATAATTCATTTTCAATGGATAATGTAAAGCTATGTGGGAAGGAAACGTTTGTGCATTTGCAAAGCACAGAGTAGGCTCAGAATAAGAAACTAGATAGATGGCTTTAGCAGGTACCACATAATGCATCCCTGAGGTGACTAAATTTCCCTGAGAAATGAATCAATTCTTGCACCTGTGCAACAGGGTTATGAAACCCTGGGGAATGAAATACCCTGTCGAGAAGTTAAAATTTGTTATTACATATGCAAGATTTAATTCATGAATATCTGTGTAAAGAGAACTATTTTCCATAAAACTACAGCTGTGTTTCAAGAATAGCATCCCAACAAAACAGAGAACAAGCTCCAGCAAGTCAGGGAGAATAACATGGCCATGATGGCCGCATGCTGACACGTAGTCCTTACAAGAACAGCAAAATCAAAGCACATTTGTACCCACAGCAAGGAACAGGGACTACTGAAGCAAAATTATAGTAATAGTGCTGTATGATGATGTGTAAATCTTGCCTGGTACTGAATTCCCCACTATTCATATGCAAAAAAAAAAAAAAAAAAAAAAAGATAAAACAGAGCAAGGAGAAAATGGTTTAAAAATGTCTTGGAGCAATAAGTAGTTGTCGCTCCCTAGAAAACAGGTAGAAAGTGAAGTTTGTGTACATTAGTTTTTAGTGGAATATTTTATGATTAACACGAAGGCCACAGATCTGATTTCAATCAGTTTGCAATCTCAGTTCTCTCACTTGCAGTTTACACCCAATTCCTTACCAACCCTTTATGATACCAGCTGAGTGGTATAACAGAACAGACAAGAAATAGATTTTTTTATTTTTAATATGCATTTTGAAAGCATCAAAGGCTCTTGCTGATTCAAAAAGGTATGAGCTTGTACCACCAGCCCATGAATTTTTCAGAGATCTATGCTGAAACAGCAGCTCTGCTCAGGTAGCTGCTCACATTGCTGTACAGAGGATGCTCTTCACCCTTCCAGGCTGAGCTTAGCACAGAGGACAAGCTGCTAAATCACGCCTGGGCAGATACAGACACACACACACCCCCACCAAACAAGTGAGATGCGGTTCATTCCTTGGTAGCAGCAACCCTTAAGTAGACCATGGTTGCTTTGTAATTTTGGTCCTTGTTAAAATGGGTGATTATGTAATCTCATGCTAATTCTTGCAGTAATTCCCTTGCACACAGCTTTTATATTTCTGGATAATTAGAAAAAATGTAATCCATTCCTAGAGATACATTGCTCAATGTTTCCTTTTCTTTATTAAAGATTTTTCTAATTAAACTTCCTTGGCAAATGGCCCAGCTCATTGACCTTGTGTCTTTTACCTGTAGGATAATAAGCAACAGGAAGAGAGCAAACAGTTATTAGTATTAAGGCTTGCATTTAAATATTTGGAGGAAATAGGAGCTTTTAGAGCAGGGCTGGCCTTCGTGAACACTCCACCACTATGGTACCCAGCTCCTTAACACGTATCCTTAACAACATCAGCTCTTCTTCTCCCCTCTGCCACTCAGCCATAATTAAATTGCCCACATCAGAGTGCATTAAATAGTACAAGTTCCCCTGATTTGTTAGTAATCTTATTTCAGAAGTGTCAGCTTTCCAATTTAACAGACTTACTCATTCTCGTGAGCCCACTATGGGCACCAAACCATTTCCGTTTCTCTTATAAACTTCAGTACCTAGAAGTCTCTAGAGTACTGAGGAAAATAAAACTACATGTGAGCCCCAGAATCAGGGATATCCCCACTCTACCTTCACTACTTTAATACCCCCCTAGCTTTTAATGCTATGCTAAAATAAATTATCTTCTTGCAGACTGGGGATTAGGAAGGAAAAAAACCTTAATTATTTTAATTCGTTTTTTTTAAGTGAGTGTGTTAGCAAAATTAAAAGACTGGGATATCCAGTGGCTACTAGAAGCATATTTGATTCAGCAATAATTAATATATATCATCTACATACACGCACTGCACACCCACAAAACAACTTGGGAGATTATTGCAAAATGAGCCGATCAGGACCCCGGCACAGAAGCAGCTTGTCTCTAAGCCTCACACAGAAATAAAGCACTTTTCATCTGTGAATCTAGAAATACTTTGCAGATAGTATCAACCTTTGCATCACCGCTGAAAAGGTAGATCAATATCATTTCCCTACTTTGGAACTGGAAAACAGAGGTGCAGAGAAGCTCAGTGACTGCTAAACTTCTACATGGCATTTGGCGTTGGAAGAGACAATAAGACAGAGATGTTGGGAGACTGGTTGGCCACAGCATTAATGCAATTTTGTCCTAGTGCAGCTGACAATTTCGGTGGAACATGGGAAGGAAGCAAGCGTGACTGATGCCTCATGTTTCCTATCATCTAACCTCGTTCCTCAAAGGCAGAGCACAAGGAGACCCACAGGCATCAGATCAACTCTCAACTGCCTGTTGCCACTGCTCAGAGTGTACTTAAATTATAAACAAAAGAAGCAGTTATTGATCAGTTTAAAATATTTCACCAAGACAGTAGCTTGTTTCAAGCTGGGGCATCCTGAAAGATTTGCAAGCCTCAACTGCAACAATCAATCACAGCTCTGCTGTGCAAAGCCCTAAAACTCCTTTAGCACATTGAAACTTGGAGAGAGAGAACCATTTGGAAAAGAAAAAAAAAAAAAAAACCAAAAAACCAAAAAAACAACCACACAAATGCTGACTTATCTTTCCCCTTTTCCACTCAGAATCCACTTGGGGTCCACAAACCTTTCTCTTTCCCTTTATGTTATAAACCTAAGTGACCTCCAAATGTCCAGTTTCTCCCTGGGTCAAGAGAGGATTTTTACTAACACCGTGGTAACGTCTCATGTATTCAGTCAAGGTTCAGGCATGGAACATACACAGGCAAAGGATTCAGGAGACAATTTGCAAGGTTAACAGCTGACAGATTAGAATGGCATGACAGTTAATTGCTATCTGCAAAGCACTTTTCAGGTCTCTTCAGATAAAAGGTTTTTCTGTTCCCATTAAGAAACTTTGAAGTAAACTGCAACCAGTGAGTAATCAGTGTCCAGCATCTCAAAGTGCTCGAGACAATCAGATCCTAAATGCTGTCAGATGAGAAATATTTTGAGAAATAACAAGATAATTTGATCTGTACCATGGCTAGCTGAAGGCAGAATGGGACCAAGAAATCCTGCCTGCTGATCCTTCACCAGAAAGCCTCAGTATAGATAATAAAGTCACTTTAGGCTTTACCCAGGCACAAGCCCTCCAAATGAAAAGGACATACACTAATTTAACGAGCACTGGGGCTTCATCCTTTATTCATCAGTATAAAGGGCAACACCAGGGAAAAACACCATGATGGAGGAGGAAAAAAAAAAAAAGCTCTGCAAAACTGACAGTTTCCTAAACCCTATTTCTTCCTCTGCTTTTAATTAATTTAGCAGAGAGGTGAGCGTGGCTGATGATTTTATTAATTTAGTTACTCTAATGAGACCAGTAAATTATTTTAAAAACATTTAAGGCCCTAGTCATTATATCTCAGGAAAGAATTAATGATAAAAAGCCAGGTAGTACCTTAAACAGCTCTAAAAGGCAGAACTTCTATTTTCCATTTTTACTTTGATGCACTCCGAGACATCTCCCCATGCCTGCTTCATGGGTGTGGGTGGGACATGCCACACTGGATAAATTCAGTAACTCATCTTACCCTGCATACTTGTCACTTCCGCAGAAAAGGATAAAGTGCTTCAGAGGAAAGCACAAGAAATGGATAATTACCTGAGAAAAGCTTCTAGTGAACATTCATCAGTTTGATATTAGTTTATTGCTGGTGTAACATACCTTTAGACAGTCCTGTGAACTCCCTACGTTCAAGGTTTTTGAACTCCGCTAAGCTTTGCTAAAGCCCTGCGGCAGTGAGGTTCTTGAGCTAATTCACTACTGCTGAGAGTAACGTTTAGGACATGCACATGCTGGGATTGCCCACCCCAAAACACATCATAGGAGATTCCTGATGAGATCATGTCTGGCATTTTGAAAGGCAAAATTAAGGCGTAAAATGTAGATGATCAAAAGTGATACCAGTTAGTACTAGCAACAGAGCAAGATAGCCCAACTGTCCCCAGCCACTGGAACATGCCTTTCTGCACTACTACAATAACATGAGGAATCTTGTGATACAAATTTCCAGCAGAGTGATGACACCAGAGAAGACAAAATGCAAGCAAAGTCAGATGGCAGCTCTATTTAAACCATCTTTTAGGAAGAGAGTTTTGATTTTTTTTTTCTTTTTTTTTTTAAAGGGAGCAGCAGAAAGTATAAGAGGAAAAGCAATAAAGAATTCTGCATCCAGTTCTTACTTATCAGATCATGAAATCAGCCAGAGCATTCATACAGATGTTCATACAGAGGACAGTTTAATCCTTATCTACACACATATCTAGATAAATGAAAAATTTTGGGTCAAGTCCCAAAAATTTTAGCCTAGTTATTATTCATCTTGAGGTACAATTTATTATACTGTCTTCTGGAGGAAACCTTGACAATAAGAAGTGCTGTTCTTTTTCAGCTACAGAAAATACACTTTTTTTTTTTTTTTAATATAAACATTACATAATGCAGTCCTGAGAACTTGGGAGGAACTGCAGCCACCATCTCTTCTGTACCTCACCGTCCCCGAACAGGCAGAGCCCCACAGACCCCATGGCCATACCCACATGCTCACTCCAGGGTGACTCCCAACTCACGGTGGATGACGTGTCCTGCTTGGGGGACAGGAACAAAGAACACTAAGAAGTGAAACCCTCTCTGTGTCCGAGCTCCCTGCCAAACCTGCTGCCAGTTCAGAGGCGTTGCAAAGAGGACGGCTACAGACAGTGGAAGAGAAACAAACCTCAAGAGTGACCAAAGGCAAGAGTGACCAGAGATGAGAAGAAGAGTAGAAGTGACACAACTCTTCGAAGCAAAACCTCATCTTCCTAGGGTAGAGCAGCTACACAGCTAGGGTGACACAGGAACAGGAGAACATTGCTCAGTCTAGACCAGTATCAGTAATAAAAGAGAACCCCCCGTAGCTGTAAGAGTTTGTCGTCTGTACTGTTTGTGCATTCCAAAGAGAAGCATCCATAGATCAAGATAATCCCCTTTCTCGCTTGTGCTTTCAGTCTGTTCATTTTTTCAGTGTCAGCAAGTACTGTATTGTTTGTAAGCCAAAAAATGACAGCAGTTTGATCTTGGTTCACCCAATATGCGCTTGTGATAGGACATGTGGCTCCCACATACTCATTCATTTCATGAAGGAGCAGAAGCTGAAAGTCTGAGACAATCCTGTGACCTCACTCCATGAGGCTTGAGATTTTTTTTTAAAATGCCTCTCAGGCATGTTAACAAAAACAAAAATAAAAAATAGAGGAAAAAAGGCACAGGCTTATTTGGGGTCCAGATAGTTATGGTTTAAAAAAAAAAGTTTAAGAACATGATCTATGCAAGTCTTCTCATTGAATTAGAGCTTGGGAGAAGTGCTATATTTATTAGTGTATGAGGGAAGAGAGATAAAATTAAATGCACACCCAGGGCCAGGACTGTGAGAAGTCTGTATTCTCCCTAATATAATGAAAAGCTGAGAAGTGTGACATGTTTGCAGATTATTTATTAACAGTAGGACAGAAGCTATTTTAGGCACATGTCTTTAGACACCATTAACAGAGTAATTTACTCTCCAGAGTACCCTTTCAGGAAACAGTAGGAACTAAGTAAACCCCATATATCATTCAGAAGCAGGAACAATTCTCATTGTTTCTTTCCTAAATCTATTTCCTTTCTCAGAACTTTGCCACCATATGGTCAACAAGGAAGCAGTGTAACAGGATCTGATAAGATTGAATTATATATTTTAGCAAGCTTCAGGAGCTGGGCCAAGGCATTTAAATACATCAGTTACTGAATTAGGACAAACTGTTTGTCATCTTATCAAAAGGGAAACGAAAAGGAAAGACTTCACATCTGATCTAATGCATCAAGGGCCTCGTGGATGTGATAGCAATGAAGGGCCAGACACAGGCAACCAGTTGTTCCTCATGCTTGTGTTTAAACAAATGACTCCTTCCTGGAAATCTTTTTTTATTCTGTTAAGAGAAGCAGACAGCAAGCATGACATAATATACATACAGGACTGACAGGAGACAAGGTACGTTACTGTAGTCCATTGCTGCGTGTTTCAGTTTTCTACTGCTCCAACAGCTGCATCGTCTCTGCCTACACATCTTGTGTTAAAGAAAAATCATTCTGAGAAAGAACAAGAGTAAAATCCTCTCCCCGTCCCCCGCAAAAGTTGTGTTGATGTGCGAGGCGTGGGTGTGCATAATTGTGAGGCGGCATGCATGTTCTGCGTGTCGCAGATTTTGAACTGGAAATTAAATGGCCTCTACCTCCAACAAGGCAAACAACTCAAAAAGTGAATGTAAACCCAAAGAAAAGACAACATTTTTCAACAGGTCCTAATAACATTCAATGGGACAAATAATGAGAACAAGATGGAATTTGTGTTCTGGCTTTCTGCTCAGAGAAGACTCATTTGATTCCTCAAAATAGGATCTCAGTAGGATTTCTGGTGGGCTTCCTGTCCTCCAGGGGTAAATTTCACCCAAGGAAAACACACAACAGAAAAGGAAATTCTTTCTCCCACTTGGAGTGTACAGCTTTTTTTTTTCCTACTCTAGCTTCATTTTCACACCATCCCTGTTGAGGATAGAGCCATGCGTACATTTTCCAATGTTAAGGTCTAAGGACATATGGAAACATATTGTGGAGATGCACAGTCATTTTAAAGCAGAAGAAAAACATAAGAGAAGCCTGTCCAACTGCTCCTTTGTATCTCCTACAACTTAGCTGCAAATTGATTTCTAATTTTGTCAGATCAAGAAAAATATTACAGCTGGTGCTGAGGTTTTGTAATGTGGAAGTGCTCCTCACCCTTCACTGCAGTGCTCCGACAGCCACCACAAGCCTTCCTGGAGACAGCGGGGAATCACTGGAGATGTGGGAATCCCCTAAGCACCAGGAAAGCACATCAGTGGATTGAGGAAGAATTAGATTATGTCAAACTAATGACATTTGCCCAGGAATAGTAGTAGCCCACACTGCTAGAAATTAATCCTGAAATACTGTAAGCCACCTAACTGCTGCTAATTGGTCTTGTCCTCACTTTGTCACTGCTAGTCACTCGACTTGTGTTTTCATTTCCTGCTGGTCTTTGCAGCCTCTTGTACCTTTTTGGAAAACCTGCAAAGATGAAGCATTTAGCTCTGGCTCTCAGCTCATTGGAAGAGGTTAAATTTAAAAGGAAATTATCAGCTCTTCTATCTGTAGCATTGCGTAGCTGCACAACCAATCTCCTACAAGGCCAGGGGATGCCAGCGCTTCTTTCAGCTCCAAATCTAGGGCTTCCTTACACTTAAAGCCCCTTTTTCCCCCCGCTGCAGAAGGAATTGTTTGGACACCTCACTTAGGAAGGAAACACAGGCAAAGGCCATACATAAAAAGTTCCTGCACAGTGAGTGTTCAGCAAGCTGCTCCTGTAAGCAAACCCTCGTAACTCTACAAGGTGCTGCACATCTTGAAGATGTTCTCCTGATGTTAAGGCACTTTTATATAAGCAACAAGTATTCATTTAGACAAGAGCTGTTCAGGAGCCACACTCACTACCAGTAAACTCAGGTTAATTTACTTTTGCAGTAATTTTTTTTTTTAAAGAAATTCAACTTCCTTTATTTAAAGTAAAGGGGACAAAATAAATAGAACCACAGTCCAGATGGAAACAAAGTCTGTTCCTTCTTCATTAGCCAAGCCACAGACAAGTTATAATTCACATCTCCCTTGTGTCTCATCATTACCCAAATTTGGAAAACAAGTATAAGGGTTAGGGGGGTAACGGGGAGGTGAGGGGTGCAGCTTGCCAGCAAATTACACGCTAAATTTCTTCGCCTTTAATTGTATCCGAAATAAATAAAAAAACCCCAAACTTCTTGTGGTCCAAATCATGGGATTCCTTAATCAACAGAGTAGAGTTGGGCTTGTGAAACTGAAATCCCTGGGGAAATGGCCTCACTACTGAAGGAAACAAGTGACTCAGAGCCCCATCCTCAGGCTCAGAACTGTTGTTGCATTGTAAGCAGTGGTTGCCTGTGCCCAGGAGCAGGAGCTCAGCCTGCTGAGCACAAAAAGAGAGTTTGTGCTACCTCAGCAGCACGAGTTGGGGCCTTCAGCATAGAAACGCAAGGCTTCATGAGATGTCAGCTGGAAGCCTTTCTGGTCTTACCAGGGAGTCTAGTTTAGACATTGCTGGTAGGGAAACTACCCAGAGCTTAAAGACAGCTTTACATTCTGCTCTTAGGAGTTGAGTTGTACTATAGAGTCCTTATCTGTCGGGGGGGGAAAGAAAAATAAAAAAGGAAAAAAGTAATATATCAAAGGATGGGTCCTTTTAACAATTGAGCGAGCCTTCCTAACAATTAGGACAGATAAGGGTAGAATTGCATCTGATTTGCTTGATGAGTCTCATTTTTAATGCAATTAGGCAGCCAAGGTTTGACAGACTAGACTATCAGAGAGCCAAAGAGCCAAAGGGAATTTGCATATATTATAAAATAATTGGAATGGCAGGGTAAAGTAGGAACCAACCTGACCTAAGCCTTCACTCAAATAGAATTGTGTGAATAATTGATTTTCCACATTCCTGACTGAATGAAAGAGGTAACAAAAAAGTTCATCAGCAAGAGCAGATTTTCTAATCTGTAACAAAAAAACATACAGACAATTCTAAAATGAATTGTCCATTTGAAACATCATACTGTTTGAAACATCACACTGAAGCATTTCATTTAGAACTTAAGGTAAAACATTCGCAACCAAAATAAACCAGCAAAATGAACATTTTTAGGGGGAAACCCCCAACTTTGGACGGAAGAGTTTCACACATCTTTACTTGCAAAAAAAAAAAAAAGTCTTAAACACTGTCATTTTTTCCCTCAGCAGAAAAAGAGCATCTGCTAAAACTGTTGTTTTTCAGAATACAGCCATTTTAATGACACTCTTGTTAAGGAAGCATTATCAAGTGCAAGATTTCTAATCAAATCAAGAGAATTAGGAGGCAGTTGGAAATGCAGACCAATAGAGGTTTTAGTCTCTGCTATCTCCCACATCGGGTGAAGATATCCCCCAGCTATGGGCCACTCCGAGATGTGGCACTCCTCCTTTCATACCAAAACTTTGGAAGTTCCCAATTCCTTCTGGACTGATAATAAGAGTTGCAATCTTCAAACATTAATAATATTTAAAAAAATAAAAGCCATTTCCTCTGTGTGTTTGTGTACAGCTTTTTGCTTTCCAAACTGCAGCTTTCCTACTAACATTGAGAACACATATCCCAAAAAGTCAGGAAAGAATGGATTCTGGCAAGTTTCCTACCCCAGTCAGAGCCAAAAAGCTACCAGAAGGGTTTCTTTGCACACCGTGTTTCNCCCCCCGTGTTTCCCCCCCCCAAAAAAAAAAAAAAAAAAAAAAAAAAAACACAAACAGAAAAAACACCCTAACCTGTTCTTGTAGCTTTTTCAGAGCTGATGTCAATCAAATGTACTGAAAGGAAGCACCTGATCTTTTTTGCAACACTTAGCTGGACCTGAGATTTTACATTTCACCTACTTGGTATTCCAGGACATAAATAGTAAGTAAATCCAGCTTTGCCGGACTGTTTCTGCCTTAACTCTTGACTGACTTCTGCAGCTAAACTGAAGCATACTTTATTCTGCTCATGCAATTTAACTCTTCACAGAGGTCAGAGTAGCTCATACTATTAAATAATGCAGGCTAGACGATGCTGACTTAATAAAACTCACATGTCATTTTGTGTTGGAATTTATTTTCTTACTTGAGGGCCACTTTAGCTCGCAAATCAAAAGTGTCTTGTGTTGGTTCTTTCAAAAGGATGCTGCCATTGCCTGGGCTTCCTTCAGGAACAGAGATTGATGGGACCAGGCTTGCGTTGGGTCAGTGTCTAATGGCCTCCCCTCAGTGGCCTGAATTATTCATAAGTGCTAAAGCACCTCATGTTTTTTGATTAACGTGTACAATGGAGGATATGTCATAGCTGCAATATCAAACTGCTTTTTTGCATTTTGCAGGCAGACCGTTCTCTCTTCCCCCTTCTTTCCCATTCGAGGTACAACAAACTAACTTATTTTGATGGTAAGCACGTCTTTTCTTAATATTAAAGTCATCCCTAGGCAAGTAGAACAATGTAACTCACTTCATTTGGACTCCACTAACAGTTGTGTCCTCCCATTTTCTAGCATATTTCACCCCAGGCTTAAACAATGGCTCACATGTATCCACCTGAGCAATGAATTAAGATCACCAGACCATTCAACAGCAAAGTGGAGAATACAGTTACTGCTCTTATACAAACAACCCTCCCCCTACCTCCATTCCATCCATCTGTAGATTTTCACTAGTTTGGTTATTTTCCAGAATTTCAGAAAAAGTTTGTAATTCTCACATAGAAGGATATTGTTGTGCAAGATGCAAGACACTTGCTTCATATGTATTACAGCCTCTTGCATCTTTCAACTCTTTTCCTCCAGGCTCCTGCTTTGCCCATTGCTGACAGTGAAGCTCTACTTGTATACTCCAATTCCTACACTGGTTGTAGGCAGCTGTGTCCATAAAACCATGACCTGTTGGCTCAAGAAATAAGCCAAGTCCAAATATAGGAAGAACTTAGAAAGCGAAAGCAACTAAACCACTTCTAGGATTAATTATCTTCCACCACTAATTATCTTCCGTAAAAGGTAGTGAGCTCAAAGCCAGCTTCACCCACAGACATCCCCACCAAACATCATGACAGATTCACCTGTGCTTTCCATTCTGTAATGGCATTTCTCCCTATAATAATGGGTGCAAGAAAACAAAGACAAAACCCCTCGTACACACAGTATAAGTCCATGGATAATTCTGAATTCCTGGGGAGCCACACATACTGCCTTACGGTATGCCTTATGTACTGCTTTACAGTCTGCAGCCCAGGAACATGCAGGGAGTGGCCTGGATCTTCTCAGACATTTGCAGGAGGTGGGATGTGAGGTGTTTTGCCAACAAAGCCCGCAAGTACAAGACAGTATGGGAAAAGGAGTTCTGCTCCTACAAAGAGGCACGATGTGGTTAGATGCAAAGTCCTTGTGAGTCTTTGAACAACTAGTATGCAAACAAGAGAAGGAGCCTTCCTCAGAGCAGAGGTGTGCTGGCTGGAGGTCCTCATTTCTCTTCCCACCTTTGCTACAGACTTAAACATTGTGAGTTTGGAAGAATTTTTAACTTCTGCAGAAGTAGGCTTTTAGGGTACAACGCATCTCATCTCAGCTAAAGAGCCACGCTGCAGTGGGCACGAGTCAGGTTTGTTACAGCTGACACATAAATGCCATCTTCTGTTCCTCACGGGTCCGACTCACTGCTACAATAACTCCAAACCTCATTTAAAAACAGACACAGAGAAAATGGTAATGACTAAAACAAAAATCAATGTTTAATGCTATTAATTATAGCAATGACAGTATGTAATTGGAAAAAGCAAATTACAGAAGATGGAGGGAGGACTTATGATCTGTTTTGATGATCAACACTGACCTCCTGGTTGGTGGATCAATTATGTATATAACTGCAGCCACTTAAATAGATTTCTGCAGAGCTGAATCTTCTCAGCTTCAGTCTGAATCACCTAAGAAAATTCAACCAATTAAAAGTAATACAAAATATACTCTGCACCCATAACAATGAAATACATACTTAG
The DNA here is from genome assembly GCA_013400195.1 of Aramus guarauna. NCBI lineage: Eukaryota > Metazoa > Chordata > Aves > Gruiformes > Aramidae > Aramus > Aramus guarauna. The sequence goes on along the minus strand of VXBL01002481.1, from coordinate 1,155,624 downwards.
GCACTTCACAGTTGCAAGGGTATTAGCATTGTCTGAGCACTACAGAAGACTAGCAAGTGGAAAAAAAACCACAGAAGGTTTGGATCAGGATTTTGTTCACTAGCAACTAGTACTGATGTGAAAAATACTATTTTTGGTCACAGAATTCATCTTAGAAGTTAATAAGGTAAGAGCTAACAAAAAAATAGAGGAACTAGAGTTTTAGTGGTAGACATGCTAGTAAATATATACAGTAGATTCAAATTGTCTGTACTTTAAAAATCAGTTCCAGGCTTTTAACTTCTGGGTACAATTTTTTGAGAATGACAATCTACACGGGCAAAGTTCCACTTCCTAATAAAGTGCCCAGCTCGGTTCTGAAAGTAGTAATGGCATGCTTTAGGACAATCACAAGAAAAATCAAAATATTGAGACTAGACCTAAGACTAGTGTCTTTCCCCACACTTCCCCCCAAAATTATCACTGAATGATCTACTCCTTCATTCTAGCCACTCCTAGACTTCATTTTTTTTCTCTAGAAAACTAGAAAAAAAGATTTAATCTTGATATCTATTTCCTTTAGCTGCTGCCTTCATCATCTGTCTTTTAGGATAAATTTAGATGCAAAGCTAAATTTAGCTTTATCTAGAAGACATTTTTCCCTTCCCAGCTGTGTTAAAAAACAACCATCCCAAGGTGAGCTGTGATGCCCTAATCCCTCTCTCCATCTGAGGAACATTTCAGTTCCCCTTCAGACAGTATCTCCATATCATTCATGAGACCAGAAGGATGATCAACTCCCTACAACATTCCCAGGGCCCTTGAAGGGCTACTCAGAATAAATTTGCAGCACAAGGTAGAGCACATGCTGGTCCTCCAGGCTTGACCCCAGACCAGAAGCAGCAGAAATCCTTAAACAGAAAGGAGGCATCTGGTAAACCGGGGGTGAGACAAAACATGAGACCCAGACTGTGGGGCCAGGTTAGATGTTTGGCCTCTCTCACAGGGGAGAGACCATCGCTGCCTGGAGGGCACAGGACACAGGTGAGAAGGTGGCATGTCAATAGGACTCAGGAAGCACTGCCCATCCTGGCTGGACCACGCGAGGTTCTGGGAGGTCTTGGCAAGCTCTCAGGACTGGGGCTGCCCCAGAGCCTGCAAATAGAAACACTGGGAACATCTGCGAAGGGATGAAAAGCTGTTTGGAAGGATACAGTGCAGCTCATTCAGCAGGAAAACATGAGAAGAGATTGAGGTGCAGTTAGAAAGAGGAAAGTAGTCAGAGACGTTGCCAAGACCCAGCAAATTAAACTTTCCTATGTGCTGAAGTGTGATTTGCCTGAAGTCTGACAACTTTGAACAGCTACAAGCAAACCCCAAACCTATTTCATCTCTGCCAGGAGATATCCTTTGAAATGCCTTCAGTGACCCACCAGCCAGGTAAGTGTGGAGAATCCCACACAAGCCCCGGGTTGAAGAACCTCATTAGCAATTCATATTTTAGCATTTCTAAGTTCCTGTTTATCATCCCTAGAGTTCACTCTCGATGCACTAGACTAGCCCCATGAATTCATGAATAGATACAAAAGACTTATGGTCATCATTAGGATGTATTTCCCTCCACATTGCCACTTTTTAAATGTCAGTAATCTTTCTCTCACAGGCCTGCTGCACAGAGGACCTAATTTGCTTTGGAAGTTTGGGAACACGGAGTCCAAAGACAGCATAATAAGTGTACATGTTTGGATTTCATAAAATTTAAACATTTTTAGTGTCATTTATATTCCATTCTATCCTTGTGACCTTTGGGCTAACAAGGAAAAAGCCTGCCCTAACCAAGAGGGATGGATAATACTGATTTCCTTTATGTGTTCCTTTTTCCATTTGCTTGCAAAAACTAAGAGCGAGAGGAAAAAACAAAGTAAATAGACATTGTAACTTTATCTAACACAACTTTTACTAAGGTTATCTATTTCCAATGAGAAGATACTTCTTTCTCATTCTCTGCTGAATTTGCTTTAGTAATTTCACCTAAACTCTTTTCTGCTTAGGGTTTTACTTTTGATGGGTTCAAGATGTCTCCAAACTAAGTACATTAATGTACATTTTAAATTAATTTTAAAGTTAATTTAAAATTTAAATTGAAGATATATACTTTTGGAATTAGAAATGCTGAAATAAATTACTAATTAGACAGAGGTTATCTATAAGGAAGAGATAAAACAGCACAAAGTATGAAGGAGATATTTGGCATGGAGGGAACACAAACAGTGTGTATAATGAAGCAAAGATGCCAAAGGAGGAAAAGCACAAGGAAAAATGAAAATATGGAAGGATGGATGGTTGGGTCACAGAACACCCTGAAGGGAAGAAGAGCATGAAAAAACAAACAGCCCATGTCAATGTGAAAAGAATAAGCCAGAAAGGAAAAAAAATCTTCAGGAACATTGAAAATTCTCATAGGGTGACAGGAAAGGGTCTCCCACCAGGGAAGGATGAGTCCATCATTATATTGAAAACTGAAAAAAAAAAAAAAAAAAGAATATTCAGAAAGGTTCTGAAATTTTGAGACAGATACCATAATAGTTGATGCAGCTATACATGGTAAATAGCAGGGGAAGATTGTCTTTAACCCATTTCCAACAGCAGAGTCGGGGCAGGCAGGAGAGAAGGGCTGAGAGAAGAGTCCCTTGGACTAAAGGGGCCGTGGGTGGCCACAGCCTGTCTGCGTGGCCTCAGCCTAGCCACGGCCATCACACCTGGAAGGAGTCGATGTGGGATTCCTACAAGGGCATCTCCCTAAGGAGAGGGGATTGCAGTACCCAGACCTGCTTTAAAGGAGGGAGCAAACCCAGAAAGGCGATGGCGGACCAGGCTCTGCTGGAGGCAGAGGCTCCACAGGGTGGAGGGGCAATGGGAGGAGGCTGGGGACAGCCTCAAAAGCTGGAATTGCATCCTCATAGATCAGGCTGTGCACTGCAGACAGGTTTTCTTGAGTGCTTCAGGGGAATGGGAAAGGGAAAGGTGTAGATGTAAAAGGGAGGCTGTTGATTTCTCTACAATATAGGGGAATAAAGAGAGATTTCTCAAGAGGAAGATTTATTGTCAGAACCAAGAGATCACATGCCTCTATCTCCAGCTAAAGAATTGTGAGCTCTGAGAGCTTTTATTTCTTCTTATCAAGCTTTTTTTTCCCTCCTCCAAATTGCAGATCACTGCTTGCATGCTTTCAGCACACAGCCAGTGTCTCAGCACAACAGGAAAACCACACCATGCTGTATTCTCTCCTCACTGGGCAGAGATTTTCATGTCATCTATTATTCACATCACAGCTTGCTGCAGTGATTCTAGGAAGACCTCAGAAGAGCCCTGTCCTCCTGTCAGGAAAGGGAAGAGAAAATGGTTTCCCCATACGAGGGGTCAAGAAACTGGGAAGCTAAACAGTGTATCCTCCCTGTGCACAAACCCTGCGTCTTACAGCAGCATTGTCCAAAGGAGGGCAAGACTCGGACAAGTGAATCAGACTAAGATAAGCATTTTGAAATTTCAACTATGGCATCAGACAGAGAGAATCACATATTTTTTAACTATTAATCAGTGCAGGACAAGAGACAAGCTATTTTCTTTCCGACACTGCATGAGAAGACTCCTGTAGACATCTCTCCATAAAGGCAATAAATTAGAAATAAAATGACTTTGCCAGCCTTGTTCTGAAGGAAACACGGGTGCTGATGCCACTTGCCAATCAGTGCTGACAATAGCAGGCTTTAACTGATCTGGCTATGAGGTGATGCGATCACGGCTGCCCCCTCTCACCTCCCACCACTGTTTGTTTCCGACCCTTTCTCCCCAGTTACAGCATATATCACATGTGACCTTTAAAAAAAAGCCAACACACAGGCTGCATTTGTGTTTTGGATACACTTGAAAGCTCCCAAGGAATCCAGACCCTGTGCTGCAAGGCATAGGCACAATTAAAGAAAAGAAAAAAAAAAAAAACCAAACCACACTCTTTTAGCTTTCTTAGATAGAATGTACCCTAATTAACAGCTTAAGTAATTTGCTCAAATTGACAAAGGAAACAGAGCAGGGGCTGAAATTGAATCTGGGCTACTTTAAATTAGGACTCAAAGGTGATTTCATATTTTGCTCTCCCTAACACTCTCTGCACCCACTTTTTTCTTGCTACATTCTCATTCTGCATTTGGATCAACTCCATTTCCACTGAAGCAAAATTCCCTTTGGCTTTGACAGAGCCTGACTTTAAACAGGCATGAGTCTCTCTCTCTCTGACTTCAGGAAGGTAAGGATTATTTTTAAATGCTGCTTTTTGTCTTATTTGGCTTGCAGTTTTTCAGGAGGGAGGAAGGGGGTCCCAGATGAGGTGTGTACTTCTATAGCTCCTGCTACAAGGAGGATTTGGGCCCATAAATAAGCAATATATTGTTATTAGAAAGAAACAAGAAAGTAAAGACGTTTTGTGTGCTGCATCATGGCATTAGGCATTTCCAATCAGTACAGCCTTTTTTCAGTCCTTTTAGACGTAACATCTATTGCTCCTGTTTACTGATATTAGTAGCAAAATGCTTCCCATGAAAAACCTATATCAAAAAATAGCAAACATGCAAATACACACAGGAGAGACAAGAGCATTCCAGCCCAACTGTTCATAAGTACAGCTGCTCCCAGGCTAGGGCTCAGAAGCCCTACAGAGCTCACATTTTCAATAGTCAAGAGGGGAAAGAAAACCCATTTGGGAAAGAGAAAAAGAAAAAAAAAAAAAAAGCAGCAGCATAGGAAAATAACAGCTCAGGGGTTCCCACACCTGAGCTGCCACCAGCTGGGAAGCTCAGCCCTGGGCCACGCTGCTTCCCCAGGTGCAAGGTAAATAGGATGCCACTGCCAGAATAACCCTCCTGTTGATCATGCCTTGCAAATCAACTGGTTTAGCAAAATAGCACCCAACCTGCCGGTAGCTCCCGCACGCTCAGCTCCAGCTTTAAGGAAGTAAATATTAAGCAGGATCCTGGGGTTTTTCCTGTTTTCTCTAGTTTTCTTAAAGATAGAGATTCCTTAGAGTCTCATCTGTGGGAGACTGGTACATCATCTCCATGCAGAGTCACCCCGAGGCATCAGCACAGCCAGGAGAGCAAAGGTCTCGCAGGGTCAGCCATCACCTGGCCAGAGGGCAGAAGAAGGCTTTGCCCAAGGTTGGTCCATAGTCAGAGTCAATTAATGCACTGCTGAATTACAGTGGGGAGTAGTCCTTCAGCAGAGGTACCAAGTAGTAAGCCCCTTCCTGAAAAGCAGGATGGGGACTGCAGAGTTGTACTTTGGAAGATTTCTGCTACTTTAATTACAAAAAAAAAAAAAAAAAAAAAAAAAAAACAAAGTTTT
>VXBL01002481.1:1106630-1150243 GCA_013400195.1 Aramus guarauna | reverse complement strand
AAAAAAAAAAAAAAAAAAATTCAAGGCTTCTACAAAAGCCGCTAGAAGAAAAATAGAGTAGGTTCCCACAAAACAAATGCCTCCTCCCACGTACAAGATTTTCTTTATATCAGCAGCAACTGACTCACTGTACAGGATTTGGTGCTATTTGAAATTATGAACATGGCATAATAGTTCAAAAGCTGATTAACACAATTACTATTCATTTGATCCTGATTGCTACAGCGGGGACTTCTGATTAAGCCAGTCTGCCCTGCAATTTCCTTGGATTTTCTTCCGTGCTTTGAATACCATGGGGCAAATGTCCCAAACTCAGCACCTTGCTCACAGCCTAGTTATTTGGCTTGGTGTGCAACAGCCTCAGCAATCCCAATTAGCCCATTATAGGAAGCAGCTTAGTTTTGTTGCCCACAAACACCACATTCATTAACATCCTTGAGGTTAACTACATAAATCGCATGTCCAGTCAGTCCATTCTTAACTGGATGTTTTCACCATCTTCTTCCATTACCTCATGACTTCGCAGATCCCACAGGTTCAGTTCAATTAACAGGGAAGAATTGCAGGTTTCAGTTAATTCTCACTTTTCTTGCCTTTTCTCCTCTTACCCCCAGAGAAAGGAAGAAGTAGAAGGAAAGCCTTCCCTTTGAATACCACCAAACCTCTCCTGCTTTGCAGATCCCCACTACACATATTTCTATAGAAATAAGATAGAACAAAAATAATCAATACTTACATACCAGCCATCACATAGCAACTCATAATAATGAATCACCTATTTTATGTACTTCCCTCCACACAGAGCTATTTCAGACCCAAGGCTTTGCAGTACAGATCCCAATGCCTTCTACTCCCCAAAAATTGAATAGTGATCTCTACTCAACAGCACAGAGAGCTTACAGATCCGAAAAAAATTTGTGATGAGATTCCAGACTGAAATGCAATGTGATGCTTCAAGAGGAACAAAAACCTGGTCTTGTTTTGTGGGTGTTTTTGGTTTTTGTTTTTTTTTTCCACTTGGCTTTTTGCTATTTTCCCCCCTCCCTACCCTCCATGTTTTGGGTGAAGTGGCATCCTGCAGCCACTGTACTTAGAACTGGAGCAGCTCAAGACAAGGCTAGAGGAGATGGTGTCCTGACAATACCTTGGAACATCCCTAACGAGAAGGGCAGCATTAGCATGGACAGGCCATGCTGAGCGGCACACAGAGGACACGGGGTGTTTGCTGACATCCTCAAGGAACCCATCTTGCTTGTGCTCAATCCAAAGGCTCCACCAGACTGTTGTTGCACGGTGCTTTAACGGTATTGACTATGACAGCCAAGCAAAAGCAATGGTTTCATGAAGTAATTGCTTGCTGCACGAGGACTCATTTTATTGGGCCTACCTGCAGTTAAGTTCAGACATGTGTGACGAACTCTGTATTTTATTACTTCTACCCTCTTCCCCCATGGGGCATTACTGCCTCCAAAGTTGTGTTTCAGCTGAAAGCCCAGAAAGCTTCAACTAGCTGGAAATTTCTTTAAAAGTAGAAAGTAAATACATCACAAAATAACTGAATAAACTGAATATTGTCTTCCTGGCCATGAGTATCTAGTGCTTTAACCACAGTCATATCTTCCCTGCGGCAAATCCTGTAGAAGCTAAGTAATATTGTTTTATTGTGACCCAGAGAGAAATTAGGCTCAGGTTTCAGAACTGGAGATGTTCCCTCTTCACTGCATAGCCAACAAACCAACTACCTTTTTTATTATTATTATTATTCTCTGCTCTGCATTATTATCACTTCAAACCTCCCATCACCCTCCCAAATGCAGGTGTGTGTGTGATTCCAAGGTCTTCACAGGCCAATTGTTTCACTTAACACTAGTTTAAGAGAACAAAATGCCCTCAGGTAGACCAGCTCCTATCACCAGCCAAGGCACCAGATCCATCTATACCATTTCTATTTGAAGAAAAAACCTTGCAGGATTATTTTCCCTATCAGCTTTTCCTTCTACTAGGTAAATCATGTAGCCTATCAAAGCCATTTCTGTGATCTCCCTTAACAATGCATTTGAAGGCGATATCAAAGAATTGCTGCTGGTGTTACACATATTACAGTAAGCCCCTGATAGCAGATGTTAATGCATTTTATGATTGGGAATGTTGTCTCAAGATAAAAAACAGGCAGTCTGCAGGAATCAGCAAAACCCCACTTAATTTCACACATGTATAGCCACTGACGTGTGTGCAATGAGATTAGGCGATGCCCTTGTCGGCAAACTTATCATAACTTTCTCCAAATAGCAAATCCCTAATTAGTTTATACTGTGGCTTTGCAGAGGGTAAGCGTGGCTGGGGAAGAGCAAACAGTAGTGATTTCACAGGAACATGCTTGCTTAGCTCAGGCTTAGCCATTATAAGAAACTAAATGCTGCATAAAAAAAACACTCAGGTGGAAAGATTCATATGTTTTGTTTCAGCATGGTTTGCTGATTAATCTAGAAACTTCTCAAACTCCCAGCATCTTAATAAACTGGAGATGGGCTACATTATTACTAGAGGCTGTCTCTTAGTCTAGATGCTATATTGTTGATAAATCTATTGAGTTTGCCGCTTACTGGTCAGTTTTCAACTCCAGTGGCATGTTTTCTCAAGCAAGCTCATGTTGCTCACAGCTAGAAGAGCAACAGAGAAATAGCTGCAGCATCCTACATCTGAGGACAGCGTGTCAAGGGGCAAAGGAAGAGTTCAGAAAAGAAAGGTTGAGCTCATTTCTGCAGACAGCAGAATGCTGCTCAAATTAAAGGCAGAAAAAAGGATCTTTCAGTAGCTTCTGGATACCATCAAGCCTGGTGAGTGTAATGCAAGTCTGATGGGGGCTTATGATGCATCAGAATGGTTTGATTAGATTTTACTCAAAGCAAACTTCCTGAAGAGAGGAGATAAAGGTGATGGTCATTCTTCTGCAAAGCTGGCTGCAAGGTGGGGGGATCTGCTGGCCATCACAGCACTGGGAGATCAGAGCAGGGCCAAGAGCCTCAGTAACCAGCAAGCAGATGAGGAGAGCAGAGAGATAACCATTGTAAATAAATGCATACATAATGCTCACACCACGAGTTGCATTAAGAATAAAATATGTTTTGTTTTTGATATAGCAAGAAAGGAACAAAACTTCAGTTCTGCATGTTAATTTTAAGAGTGAATAACATCTTGAATAATTAAGTTACATTCAACTGTGACAAATTTGTCCTTCAACCTCATAAAATGAGTTCTAAGAGGCCAGTCATCTGCCTTCCTCCACTTTCAGTCGCTTTGGTTCATATATTTCAGATAAAGTAACTTGTAAATAACATCTCAACTCCCTGGATCTTCAGACTGAAACTGCTTCCCTATTGTCCTCTTTTTAATACACACAGAGCACTATTAATAAGAGATATAATAGGGAATGTACAAGCATTAGCTGAACCATTTATAGTTTTTGTATACAAAGTAGTTTTGCAAGTGTTCTGACTGTCCTGAAACCATCACCTCCCAAAAGCACCAAGAACTGTCCCTCTCCATCCCCAGCCTTCACCTCTATTTGCTGCAGCCTCCTCAGGTCAGCTGTGCAATTCAACCCTGGCCTTCCTACACAAAAATCTAAAAATAATTTTAAAAAATAATTTTAAAAAGAGGCAGACTGTTCTGCTCAGGTGGTCCCTTGCTGCTATTTCTCATTCTGATCCCAGCAGCAGCTCCCCACAAGGAAAAGAGACAGCAAGAGCAGTTTTTTCATGACCCACTATAGAGAGGCTGAGGAGGTGCCCTAGCAACACAATATTCAGAAGGAAGAATTAGGCCCAGATGGCAGCAAGGGGCAGTTTTTGTAAAGCACGTTAAATCTGGAAAGCGATACTTGTGTTGCTGTAGCCAGCAGCAAACTGTAGAAGACTATGTGCAAACAGCAGAAAAGCACCGGGCAATGCTCTAACAGACTCACCAGGTAAATCCCAGACTTATTCCCCCACAAGTTTACAGTAAGTACAGTAAATCTGCTTTTCAATAAATAAACCCACCTTCTTTTTGATTCCCCTTTCCACTCCTGGAAGCGTCTCTTGGATCAGTGAAAGCTGTCCAAGGAAGTAGGAAATTCTGTGCTACCCCAAGACTCTACATATAGGATCACTTTAAACTCTAACGCATAGCGACGCACATGATGGATACAGATCAAGTCATATGTGTCTAATCATTAGAGGACAGTATGAAAGTTTATTTTTTTTTGCCCCCACCATAAGCAGTTTTTGTGCTTGGTTGGTTGTATGGGGGTTTTGTGGGTGTTTTTTTGATTGTTCATTTTTAATAGTGGAAAAGGTGCAATATGCCTTTACATAAAGACTTTATCTTTTAGAACAAAGTACCAATTGGGCCAAAATTGCCATTCTAATTAAGATTAAAAAAAAATAGAAATCACTCTGCTTCATTCAAGATCATGAGCAAAACCTTCACGTGACTCCAGCAAGAAGTCTGTCTAAAGACCACTCGAACTGGGGCTCACAACATGCTTTTCTCATTCTGGAGATTACATACCTGGCAGCTTTAGCATAGTACTTGAGAGGAGCTTACATTTGCCATTTTTGTCCTCCAAACATGAGGCATTTTTTAGAGCAATAACTTGTTCCTGTTCACCCACAGAATTTAAATGAGGGCAAGGCTAGTGACAGAAAAAAGTGGCATGCACACATACAATTTTAATTGTATTTTAAGTACTGCAGTGAGAAGCCAAGTTCAACTGTAAGATAATGGGATACTCTTCACTTATTGTCTATACCCACATCTCTCATGTAATGACTCTCTGGAGCAACCTAACTTTTTTATTATTATTATTGCAAGTTACGTTGTTCAGCACCATGGGAAATATATGTAAATCAGAAACATAAACGTGCCAGTTAAAAGCTGCCAGATTGAACTAATGAGGGTGATATAGCAATGACACAGCTGTGTTTTTATTTTTTTTAAAGAGTGAATTAAGGCTTCCTAATTACCCCAACCAATGTGAGTATTACCCTCTTGGATAGTTATGAGTAATTAAGTTAAAGACATTTTCAAAAGAAAAGTAATATAAGTTTCAGATAATCTTTGAAAATCCCAACAGTAGCAGATAAATTACGTGGAAGCAGCAGCTTCCACAGCAAGGACTTCAGATCAAGAGAGGGGCATGTAGGAAATACCAGTCAGCTCCCCAGCACTCAGGGAAGGTGAATGGGGCATTTCAAGATATGCTGAGGGTTGGTTTCCATTCAGCTGTTTAGGAAAGGGGGGCGGGGGGGGGGGGGATAAGATTCAACTGCTAGCAGAAAATCCCTAATGAGTTTCTGCCAAAACGTCTGAGGCACAGAAGAGATTCACCATGCTGAGGTATTTTAAGAGTAAAAGGGCACAGAGACAGTCTAGCCCCCTTGAGAGACAGCGACAAAGGTTTCATAAATACCATCACATTAGATATCTAAACACTGCAACCATAGCATTCAAAATTGTCATGACAGAAGAGGAAATGCCACAGGACATTTGAATAAAGGTGTTGTCGAAATGAACAGAACTACTGAAGGAATTCAGGTCTATGTCTACACATGACTAACTTCAAGCAGACAGATCCAACATCTACAGCAAGCAAAGCACCACAATTCACATCCAAACCAAACATTTCATCAAGGGTTAAGCACTCATGGTCAGAGTCCAAAGCCCTCTCTGTCTCCTGTGAGCCACTGAAAAGACCTTTAGAGTCCTTCAGAAATGGCAAAAGATATAAAATATACACAGAAGACTTTAAAGTAACAATTGCTTAGAAAAAGCTAGAATTAGCAACACTGGTGAGATATTGCATGATCAGCCATTTGTATTTGTGGCTTCTGTCCATTCAATGCCACCACATCTCCTCTAGACCAGCTGAGGGTACTAGTGCCACCACCTGCCATAGCGTCACCCAGTCCTTGTGCACTCTGCAACACTGTGCACCAAGAGCAGGACAAGATTATGAAGCCACAAATCCCACAGAAAGACTTACCCCAGATCACGCCACAAGTTCCACATAGAGCTGAGCAGGGAATCCAGCATCACCATGAAATCTTCCTTCTTCACTGCCCTACAAATTCCTCTTCCTTCCCCAGAGCTGCTCTTTTACTTCATTCCTACCCCTGCTGCTAGCCCACATCCCTTGCCACTTGTGTAGCACATAGTACCACAAGCCAAAAGGTCTCATCACACCAAAAGACGTTCCTGGGAGGGGACGTTTTCCTCCTTAAAGCAAAGAAAACTTCACACATGAGAGTGCAGTAGAACTAAACATCAGATCTTGGCCCTGACCAAAGGAATAATCTCCTCTCTTGCTACTCACTGATAATTTGTAAGGCTCCCTGCTGCCCTAATCCCAGCTTTCCTGAGTTACCAGGCTGATTTACCAGGTGTTTTGAGTTGCTCTGAAGTTCAGGGCACCAAAGTCTGATGTTTTGCTTAGTCCTGAGTATCATGCTCAGGAGAACCTTCTCCATTCTGTTCACTTGGCAGCTTTCTCAGAGCCCAGCCACAGGGCTGGTGTATGAGATTTCTTGCATTATCGTAACATGAGTTGAGCTTTTCTGAAGATGGTTAAGAACACGAAGAGGGAACGTTAGCTAACTAAAGGGTATTTCAGGCTTATTTCACATAAGACTAAACTCTAGTAGGCCAATTCTGGCAGGAGGAAAAGGGTCAAAACAGATGATGGGTCTTGGGAGACCCTCTGAAATAACCATTTACAGACACATACACACACACAGAGACCCTTCCCCTGATCTTCAGGAGAAGCCATGGATTTTAGGGAGCTCAGTAGAGCTCTCTGCTGCACCACTGATGGCTGCGTGAAGACAGGGACCTCACCAGAAGCCATCTATGATATCTACTGTACAGATCTTCCATGTTCCATCCTGAGACCTTCTCATTTTGGCATGTTATCCCACAGCTCTGTTGAAATTTGACTAAGAGCAAGGGAAGATCCATGCGACTGATCCTGCTCTGTCGCAAACACTGTCACACCCATCCTTTATGCTAAAACCGAGCGCTGGCTGTACCGTGCCAGCTCTGTACCCAGGTGCTGGAGCAGAGATTGCCACAGCCATTAACAGAATGAAAAATCTCGGGTCTCACCATGGAAAGAAAAATACAAAACCACACATGCTTGCACCGTAAGCTGCAATACCCAAAGCCAGGAACAATCCCTTTTATTTTCATATGCTGCAGCAGACTCCAAAAGGTCTGGTTCAGGGCAAGCCCAGTGTATAAAGAAAGGAGTCAGCTGGCCAGAAGGATTGAAATCCAACAATATCCCCTTCTTATCATGTACCTTTATCCACAACAAACGAGTCAATCTGAGAGGAAAGAAACTCAATCAGCAGCCCCGCACCAACGAGCACGGCTTGCATTTTTTATTGTTCCAGTGGTGTTATCGGTAAAGCCTGGGTGTCCAGTCAGCACGATGATCATAATTGTTTTTATCCCCTTGAAAACAAGCTGGTTAGAAGCAGAATTAAATTGATTTGTGAACAATGTTTACCCTTTTTCTCGCCACCAAGCAGACAACCAATTAAAGACATTAAAGATTAATTAACAGGGAGGCCTGTGCACTACCTGCCAGACTAACAATTATGTTTGGTGGTGTATGTTCTTTCCTCAGCAAAGCAAGTACCTGCAGTTTCACTTCAAGTTTCTCATTTGAAAAAACAGAGTGCAGAAAAATCGTGGAAAATGGTTTAAAAAAAGAAGAATGAGAAGTTACGGGATGATGATTTTTCAGCTATTATTTGTTAGCGCCTCGTTTGCAGGGAAGGGTGCAGAGTGCTCAGTGACTTTGGGAGCATTTGGCCTAAAATGGAGTGGAAATGTAGTCAGAAGAGTTGGGTGTGTTTGTGTAAGTTGGAAGGAGGCAGAAAGTATATATTAGGCATTTCTCACACACGCATACCCCACACCTGCTCTTGACAGCTTGTTCCATGTTTCATATCAAATGTATAAATAGCGTATATACATTTTACATATAAACGGAGTAACACGAGTTCTGCCAACTCTCCGTCTCTGTACTTAGACACAAAAGCACAGACGCGGAGCTGGAGATCCACGTGTGCAGGGACATACCGGCACCCACTTAGCATTTAAATCCTTCCCATCCTGTGAAGTTGCAAAACAAACACTTCCTCTCCCCTGAGGTAATAAGTCTGTTAATTATAATTCTCGCCCTGATTTTCCTTTTATATTTTTGCTGCTGAAGGATTTTGAGGACATTTTGCTTAATTTCTTGTAAAGTACCAAAGGGACCGCAAACAAAATCAGATCGTGCCTCCTGCTTTTGTGCTCCACATTTTCTATGCTGACTGTATCCAATCTAACAGGTTTCAATGGGAATCTTCTTTCTCGCTTCCTCTCTGCTTTAACCCAGTCCACACTTGCCCAGAGCTGTTCTCCTGCACACACAAAGTAATCTCAAAACACTTCTTTCTGTTTAAGATGAGGGGGACCAGCTTCTGGCTCATGGTTGTACTCACTGCAGCTGTTTGGCAGAGCCACAGCAGAGATGGTGTGGAGTGGGTAGTAGAAGTGATTAGGAAACAAGGAGGGGCACAAGAATTTTGGACAGGATGCGAAAGAGCTGAGCAGCGCAGCCAAAGGCTTGATGACTCACTGCAAGTCAGCAGCAAGTGATCTGGAGGTTGGGATCCTACAAAGCCAGCTTGATCTGCTCCTGCAGAAGGTGCTCTTATTGCACAAAAGGTCTTGCAAAGACTTATCATCTCCACAACACAATCCATCCTATGCAGCTTTGATCCTGGACCCAAATCTTCATTCCTCTTTCTCTTTCTCCCACCCTCGGTCCTCTTTCGCTTTCCACTCAAGCTTGTCTTTTCCTAGGTTCTGACCCAAATATGACACCCCTACAACTTCATGTTTCCCTGCTCTGAGATGCATCCCATCTGGTTCCCCTCTCTTCATCAACAAGGCCTTGAGGTTGCACCAAACCCCAGAGGGTACTTTGTATATGTCACATGTCAAGATGAGGAACTGGCAATATAGTGCAGTTCTGGGCTGACAGTGGCTCTGGGAGATGCTCTCATGTCTGCTAGAGGGTTAAGACACAGCGCATGTGCTGGTACAGAGCTTTCCAGTGACTCAGGCTGACGAGCCAGGACAGAGGTACAGAGATACTTCTGCTGCAGTGAGGCAATGACCGCAGGAGTCAGCAGCAGGTGACTCAGAGGCTGTTTCAACGCTGTCCAGAAGCACAAAGAGAGAAAAACAGCAGCTGCCATCATAATTTCATTTTTTTTCAATTAAAAAAAGACATGCTTTCATCCAGCTGCAAGCCAGAGGGCTTGAAACAAAGAGAGTTGGGTGGCATCCCATGCCTGGCACGTTTAAGTGTGCCTCAAGAGAAGACCATAACGGTTCTCTCTGGCCCTGCAAATCTCCGTACAGACTTGGAGCAGGTGTCTCCGAGTGTAGGAAAGGGGCTTTACACAGAGAAGCTGGTTTGGTGAGCCGGCTCTAAGGCATCTCCAGCAGGACACCTTCATCAGCGCAGCCACCACCACCTTTGGTTCTCTGACTGTAAAACGGAGCTGTGCAGACTTTCTGTCCTCTCCTAGCATTCGTCAGCTGGAGAGCTATAAAGCCGGACAATGATTGCTATTAATTATCATCAACTTTGTGTTCATTTCTGAGGCCTCTTTCAAGTCTGATAAGGATCTTCCACTGCTGAGCTGAATGGTGTGAGGGTCACCCGGGCCAGGGGAACCTTTATCGCTTTCTCTCTCTTCTCCAGGGAGACAGTAACAGCCAAGATTCTAGTTTAAGCTTATTAAAGTCCCCAGTTATCTGTTTCAGCATGGATAATTTAATCAGACAAGTTAAATATTTATGAGGCTGCCCTTTATTGTCGACAAAAGATAAAAATGTGCTTTAAGTGCTATTCAGAATAAGAATTATAATGAAGATTAAAAAAGCCATTGGTAACGACACTTGATATTATTATTGTTAGCTCCTAGGATTACCGTACCAGCGCAGAGGACTGCAAACAAGAGAGTGGGAGCTGGAATGAAACACGGTCCCTATCTCTGTCCATGCAGATCTCGCGAAGAGATCCAAGGCTCAGCGGATCACCTCGGCATCCAGCCCAAAACGGTATCGTGTGTACTCAGAGGATAAAGCCAGCCCAACAGAGGAAGAACCATTTCAGTCCCTCTTATCATCCTTTAAAGACAAAAACCGAGGTGGATCCTGAAAAACGAGCGCTGCACGGGCTGTAAGCACAGTTGTGGTCTGCAGGTCACCAGAACTGAAGAACAAAAGCTCTGCTTTTAACACCCCCCACCCCTCGCGAAACAGCCAAAAAACACGAGCTACACGTGCTGTTGAACAAGGTATCGGTTCTTTTTCACCCTGGATCAGCAGGAAGGTATATTTAGCGCAGGCCTGTGCATTTCCCAAGGTGAACAGCTTTGCTCCTGGAGGTGGGGAGACCTCAGGGTTTCTGCCAGAAGAGACCCTGATTCAGCAAGGTGTTTACATACAAAGCTAATGTTTAGCGCGTGGAGAGCGCTCATTGATTTAAAGTTATGATAAAATACATTACTTATCCGAGGTCAGACCCTCTGAACTGAATATTTTGCTTGAAGCAGACCCATTTAAAAAAAAAAAAAATAAAAAAAATTGAAGAAAATGTGTGTGGCGAAACCTTGCTTTCTACTTCACTGGATTTTAATTTTTCCTATTCTTTATGACCATTAGAGCTCAAACAGTTTGAAGACATATAAACCATGCATGCAGGAACAGTAAGGCTGTAAAACTGAATACACAGAAGGCAATACAGCCTACCAGCTACATTTGTTCTGCCTCACGTAACTTAAACATTTTAAAAAGATATTCACTTCCCTTCTTCATGTTCAAATGCTACCGTGTCAATATTTTATTTATGAGTGGCAGCTACATAGTTAGGCAGCAAAAGATATATTTCATTTATTAAATATAAATAGGCAGCAAATCTAAATTAAGTGGTGGAAAAGCTTTCACTTTGGTAATTTTTTATGTTTGAGCTCTTATTAATGTTACATTGACACCATGTATCTTCTTAGCATATGCGTTTGGAAGTGAGACATAAGTGGAAGATGGATATTAATATTGCTGCCATTATTTCTACCTTCCCTACAAATAGTGATGATTACCACTTCCATCTCCACTAGAATAGACAATAAAACCTTTTGAAAATATCCTCTTATTTAATTTATTTTCATTATTTTTCATGAGAAGCAAAAATACATATTGTCTAAAAATTTTGGTTGTGTGTCAGGTAATATTCCAGCTGTTTGTCAGCTTTGGTTGGATTTTAGGGAGGGTGTCTGGTGTTAATTTGTTTGACAAAAGGCATTATTAAACACTTAGCACAAAAGGTATTACAAGGGTTTTTTTCTCACCATTCTCTGTCTCTCAAAAGCAAACCAGATACCTCATCCTGCCCGTCACACAAAAACTGCACCAGGTGTCCCATGCATAATTATGCAGTGTTTCCAGATTGAGCCTAGAGGAACTTTTAATTTTTTGGAGGTAGAAAGGAAAATTCTCGTCTTCATGATCAGATGAGGAATCTACTTTCAAGAAGAAAAAAAAATAAAAATCATTTTTTAAAGATTTAAAAGCTTTGACTCATTTTCCAATCAATCATCTTCATTAACAAGTGTCTCTAAAATGCTGCTGCTATAGAAAAATATTTCAACCTGTCAAGGGCTTTCTTTCCTTCCTCCTTCCTGCACCAAATTAAGGCTTCTCCTGCAGTTATTCCTCTGTCTGCAGAAGGCTGAGCCTTTTTCACACATATCCTTTCCCGTGGAGAGCTGCCATTTACTTGCAACTCTGAGGCACTAAACCACAACAACTCCTCTTTGAGAGCTGCAAAAACCCTTTTGGAGGCAGAAGCAGGGAAAAAACAGCCCATCAAACCAATTCTTCTGTCACATTTTGCTGGAATAATCTTGTATAAAAATTTGTTCAAAAAGCTTACTTGAAATGAACCAAATTGCATGTAACTAGTTGATCTAACTACTAATAAATAGATAATAATGCATAATAAGCTCCCAGTAAACAGAAGAATGAGTTAATGTGTTGTATTCAAGTGGAATCGAGTCCCAACAAATACTGTCGTGACTATGTGCAAAGTGAATCAGAGGAACGTTTTCAGCGTAAATTAATTCAAAACTGTCTTCTGAAATTCCTGCTTTGCTTGCTTATTTACAGGAGTCCCGCTGCGCAGTTCCCAATTCCTTAGCGGATGCCATTATGGTTTTGAAAACAACAAGAGAACCAATAAAGGACTTTTGGGCAGTGAAACTTTGCTCCACCAGCTGTCATGTATCTCCCTCTCCCTCAGCTTACTTGGTCAAAATGTTGAATTAATTAAGAAGAATTTACTATTTCCACTTTAATATTCTCAGTAATTCTCTTGAACGTTGCAAACCACTAAAATCCTCTCCGAAGCCTCACAAGCGTTCCCTGGGGTCCAACAAATACTCCTCACACAGCCTTTCTTCTGGCTGTTCACCAAACCTTAGCCCCAGTAGGATTGTTTGGGATCACAATCTCCACAAATGAGGAAAGAGATGCTGAGGGACGAATCATCCTTTTCCTGACTATCCCCAAGACCAAAAGAGAGCAAACCCAGAACTTCCCTTTATTCCAGCTTCCGTACAGAGCCAGTGTCTGTCCCAAGCCAGCAAACTTCATGTGGTCTTCTTGCACAACCAGCGTGATTTCCCACCCTACGTGAGGCTCCCTCTGTATGAAGCAACGCTGATGCAAAGTCACTGGAGGATCTG
Source organism: Aramus guarauna (assembly GCA_013400195.1). NCBI lineage: Eukaryota > Metazoa > Chordata > Aves > Gruiformes > Aramidae > Aramus > Aramus guarauna. Next base: position 1,137,392 of record VXBL01002481.1, on the reverse strand, counting down.
ACCTAGTATTTCCCTTACTGTCACCGACATAACTACTTACTTCTGGGTAGGGAAGTGAAGAGGTAAGGGCAGAGCTGGGGTTGACTCTGTGACTGCTTTGTACGTGTTTCAAAACTATATGTACACGTGCAAGCAGCAAAGGAACTCTTCCTCTCCTAGCTATCATCATTCACGAGGTACAGAGCAATGAGACTGGTGCCCTTATGCATAATGGCAATGAGGCATAAATAGGAAAGAGCTAGGTTTTGTCGTCTTTGTTAACAATCTCCTTCTCTCCCTTGGAGGCAAGATGTCAGCTAGATAATTTATTAGAAAATATCACTGTAGTGTAATATGATATGTGCTGTCCCTTGGGGGCAGAAAATCAAATATTCACTTGTCACTGGAAGGGTTGATTTAATTGATACCTATAACGATTCATCCTATTGCTTTAAAATAGCTACGTAGGCTGTATTTTTCATAGTAAGAATAGGTGCGGTTTAATTCAGCTAACTGGGAGCAATCGCTACGTTGATACGCAATAATTCATAAGCTCCAGGGGCCAACCACCCCGAATGCAAGCAGTACCTATGGCTCGGACGGTCAGTGCGGCGCTGGGACCAAGCGCATCTCTCGTAGCCGCCGGCACCTGTTTGCCAGCCCAGGGGATCCCCCCTCCCCAAAATCAGCCGCGGCTGCAGCCAGCTGGCAAGTATCAGCCGCTGAGAAATTCCTGCTCAGCCCCATGGCTGGGGAGACAAGGCCACGCTCCTGAAACCCGAGATTTCAGCTAAACTCCAGGCAGGGCTTGGAGACCGAGCGAGACCTCCCACGAGTGGGCGTGACGCCATTTGCTCTACCCCAGCAGGGAATTTTGTCTTGGTGGGGAGAGGAACAGAGGTTTGTTTTTTTGTTTTAATGAGTTATTTATTAATTTCCCAGTGATCATTCAGCCATACATACAGAAGGCAGAAACACACAGCATAAAGCAAAGATTGCATTCCAGAGGTAACTGGACCTCCCGGAGCTGAGCTTGTCCCACTTGGTGTGCCCCAGACCTCAGCAGCGCCCATCCGGAGGGAGCAACAAGCAGTGGAGGGGTCATGGCAACGGGCTCGGCATTCCCGCTCCCAAGCGTTTACTAATCCCCCTTACCCAGGGACAAGGAGGGTGGAGGGATGTGTTGAAAGGATTTTCCCAAGCAGGTGTCTCCCTGCCAGTGAGATGAGTCTGAACTGGAAAACCTATTTCCCTTATGTCTTGGGCAGGCATAAAATAATTAAAAAAATAATAAAATAATATGTCACCTGCATTTGCAGAGATGGAGGGAGCAGCAGAGCCAGCACTTTGATTTGGGCTGTGACAAACTCAGGGAGTCCAGAGCTGGGACCCACGTACAGATGTGGTGTTTCTTTAGAGCCAGGCAGTGTATTCAGGAGAAGAGTCAGCCAAGCCAACGTCTCTAACTTTCTTACAAATGTGTACTTCTGTTAATCAAAACGAATCTGCAAGTTTCTGTCAAGGTCAGTAAGTTGTTTTGATTGTGGAAATGTTTGTATTTTTTTTAAAAAAACCCCACACAGGTGAAAACCCAAAATATTTTGGAAATGTTTTTTCAGATGGAAGTGACCTTAATTTCATAGTTTGTGCTTAAAAAAAAGAACCCAAATATTTCATTTTTTTATTTACAAAACCTTACATTTGTTTAAAAACATTGTAAGGAATTTTCATTTACGGGAGGGGAAAAAACCCAAACAAATCCATTTCACAGTAACCCACAGTTAAACGTGTTGCCAGTTTTCAATTTGGCCAGTGACCTTGAAAATCATAACTCTAGTTTAGGATCTGTCTCTCTCTCCTCTAAGTGACAGCTAATGAATCAGATATGTGTCCTGGCACAGAATTAGAACTACGTCCTTTTGATACTACAACTTTTACAGACATTTCTTATACAAACTCACATTCTTATGCTTCTCTAGGTAGTAATTTTTCTCACGGTGTTGTTTCCAAAGCCATTCTGTAACACAACTTCAGTGTATAACCAGTGCAGCGTGTGTGAGAAGGGAACCCAGCTGCATTTTTATTTTTTTTTAACAGTCACTTTCCAGGCTGTATCTGTACTGCTAATGAATAGTGACATCAAACACACATAAATTAGACTGTAGGCTGAGGATAATTAAATTGAGCAAGTTGAAAAAAAATAAACTATATCAACTAAATCCCAATTTGCAAACTATTATATGTAGTCTTCAAGGTTTCAGCAGAACAATGGATACAACGGAGGGATTATAGCAAGGTTTAAATTTCGTAGGGATGATTTGATATTCTATCTGCACTGTGAGCAAGTCATGTTGCATCAGATCAAATTCTGATTTCATTCTATTGTGAAAAATATCTATTGTTACCACTCTTTCCCTCTACTTCTTCATTATGAGGATGTAATTTATCGAAGTGCCCCTGAGATTTTGCAGCATGGAATGGCTGTAGTGTTACATATTTCAAATAGCTTCTTTGTTGCAGAGCACTAGTGGTTAATAGGAAGATAATGAAAATATGGAAATTAAATTAGTTTGGTGCCAGAGCTGAAAAGAATAGTTTCTTTAACTTGCAATACAGCAAGGTTATGAGCAAAATTTGAAAAAAAAAAAAAAAAAGCGATTGCTACATTCTTCTAGGGAAGCTGGTAGGGTGGGGATTTCTCCATTTTCCTCAGCTTGGAAAGAAATCAAGTGTTTTTCATATCACTTACTGATGGCAGGGATTTAAATTTTGGATAGCGTATCAAAAAAAAGGTTAGTTAAACAGTATGATGGGAAAAGGCAAGATATCTATCAGTGACACTCCAAGGAGGGAAACCAAAGTTTGAGAGATTAAGAAGAATAAGAAGTGTGTGGACGATCCTAAAATCCCAGCAAGATTTATTACTGCTGTGAAATAGAACTTCTAAATAAAGGCAAATCCTTTTTGGCTTTTTCAAACTATGCTTAATTATCCCAGGGAATTCAAAATTAATTATCTGTGCAAGACACTAAGAAAACAGAATTGAGAAGAACTTTGCAACAGTGTGTGGAGTCTTATTTCAGGGTGTGAGCAGCAGTGAAGGAGAGTGCACATCCCAAGGGATGCAGGGGGGCATCAGCAATCCCTGCTGCTCAGGTCCACTGCTCGTGGGGGCAGTCCTACACTCAACGCCGTCCTCTTCACCGGCTCAGCACAGAGCGCCGTGCCAATACATTGAACTCAATTTCAGCAACTCAGCTAACACTTCAACAAGTCTGCTCCACTCCATGTCAACGTTGTGACTTCTCTACTTCATCAGTATCCACTGCAATTAGAAGCCAACACAAGAAGTCCAACCTACTCAGATTCTCCACTGAAGCCCCATGATGTTGACATAAAAAAAAAAACAAAAAAAAAACGCAAAAAAAAGAACAAAACCCCAAATAACTCTCCCAAAAACAAAACAAAACAAAAACCCACAAAATACTCCTCACACACCAAAGCATGGTTCTTGCTTGCTCAATATGATCACATTGGCCAATGAGTTACTTTGCACATCAAAGTTTCCCTCAACCTCTGTTTAAACAAAGAAGGTCCTAGCAGTCTTGGAGAAAGATGTTACACACCAGCTTGCATCCCTTATGAGTCTGGCAGGCAGTTAGCAGAACGCTAAATGAAACACTAATCACCCAGGCAGACAAAATGCTACTGCTATCCAAAATTGTGTTTTTCTCATTGTGGACACAAACCAGCTACATTAAACTCGTAAAAATGATGACGATCAACAACAATGCGACTTGGTGTCTGCTCCCAACTGCTGTTAGGAGGTAGCTCCTGCCTCCTGCAGGCACCTGGGGCTGGAGCCCCCCTTAGCCAACAGATACTGTGGGTATTTGCAGTTGCCATCACCGGCTACCTGCTGACACCTTGCAGACCAGCATTGCCCAGTGCTGTACTTATCTAGATTTATAGTAGTTGCATGCATTCGTACCTTCTAAATAGTCAAACATTATAAATATGTCAAAGTTTCTAAAGCTGGGACAGATACTGTCCAAACAACTGCCTCGCAAATATTTCTTGCCAGTTTCAGAAAATGAGAAATACACCATATTAAGCTTGACAGCTTAATTTCTCTATCTTGTCTTCCCCACAGTCCTCCAAGAACTGACACGTAAATATAAATAATAAAGAAATCTCTAAATTATGCCAATAGAACAAAAGAAATATGAAGATTATAAAACATTGTGCTTCAGAAGGAAAGCTAGTGACTTCTAGCCAAGTTTTCAACAGGGCAACAAATGGAGCCATTTGTTTCAGAGCTTCAAAGACGACTTGAGCTCATCTCAAAAAGCTGGCCTTGAGATGAGTGAGAAATCCCCTTTTCCCTTCATGGCTGCCCAGCCTCTTCCACGAACGCATCTGCTGCTTCCCATGGTCAAAGCAGGGTGAAACAGCAGATGGATCCACACAACTAGAGGCATGGTTCCTTCTGGTAACACAGATAGAAGCGTAGGATAAAGACCAGCATTTAGCAGAGCTGACTGTCTCGGAAGCAGAAGGACACACACCAGCTCCCAGCCAGCAGGAACCTGTCACCACCTTCAGGCACGGTCCCAGACAGGAGACAGCACTTGGTGGGACGAGAAGCTGAAAAGTGAAATCAAAGCAATTTGCAATTAGTGGCTTTGCTAAACTTGTCCAGGATTACAGACCTCATTACTTCCTGAGATAAGCCACAGAAACAGCAGGACCTCAAGTGGTAAGCATTACTCTCTATGGAAAGGGTACAAACAGCTACGAAAATGTTGCAGCAGTCATTATTTTTTTCCCGTAGTCTTCACTCTCATTTCTGAGAATCTTCCTCAGAATAGTTTCGATATGAAGCAAGTGTTGGCAGGAGCTCCTCTGTACTTTTTCATTCTCTTCGTGTGGAAGAGCTGCTTGTACAAACTTCATTTCACGTTGGTGGAACAATTCTGGTTTTTGTGGACTAGAGAGAACCAGCAAAATCTTGGCTCCACCAAAACCAATTGCAAAACACTTGTTGCTGAAATAGGCCCAGGATTTATCCCAAAAGTAAAAAAAAAAAAGTCAAGAAACCGCATGGCAGAAATCTAGCATCTAGGAATGTCCTATATCAGGAGAAAATTGATGCAAGGATTATATTAACATTAACACTACTGTCACGATCATTATAATGGGGGAAAGATTCTGATTTACTTAAATTAAGCAAAGATATGTAGCTGTTTAGCATATTCATGACTGCAGTACAATATATTTCATCACTGTGGTTGCAAAATAATCTTTATTTTTTTTTCCATGGGAGATTACTCAAACCGCAATAATGTGTTTTCCCAAATTAAATAGATAACTTTACTTTACAGACTGCTGGGTAATAAAACATGGATAAACACGGAAGCCATACCTTATTAAAAAATTAGCTTGTCATTTTTCAGACTCTTCTTTTGATTTGCAAGTTAATAAAAAACAGCCAGTTGCCATTCGGAGAATCATTAATTAGCCATCTATACAAATAATGTTTGGGGGAAAGGGAGGCTTTCACTTGAAATATTCATAGCACATAGCACAAACATGTTCCAGAAGTAGAGATGGTGTTAGAAGTGTGCCACATAGTCTGATGCCCTTAAATAACTGTAATTGGTTGCTTGTTTTTTTTTTTTCCTGAAGGACAGTTCTGATTAGAACTCCAGCTCATTTTCAAACGTAGCTGGTGCCAGCCCCACGTCTCCCTACAGCGGTGGTACAGCATATTGAAAACCATCTCAACAACCTCCTGCCACTCACACGCACACCCCGGGAGCGTGCAACACTCAGCTGCACCCACTGAGCCCCCAGGAACTGACTCCAGGAATGGTTGGGTGAGCACAAGACTCCCAGAGTTGCATCTGGGCATGAAATCAAGCAAATATCTCCCGCACGTCCCAAGGATCAGCTGAAGAGAGGTCAGTGAGAGAATTCAGTCCCCAGCCTAATATTAACTTTCCTACCCAGGCAAATCAGGAAGCTAGAAAAATATTAATAAGGGGAGATAGCAACGTCCCCAAAAGCTGTGTGAATATTTTAAAATTAAATATTTATTCCAAAGCAAATTAAGGCAATTTTAACTCTGCATGAACGTTTCCACCCAGAAGGTTTGAATAATCCACTAATTCAGAGGTTTAATTAATTCATACCATTTTCTCTGTGTCCTTTTGCAGAGACATCACCACGTCTTTAAATTTGCACTGATGCTTCTAGTGAGAAAGTAGGTAATTGTGGAGTAGTTCTTGTGACTGAATCTACCCCCATATCTACTAAAAAATTGAATAAAGACATAAATAACTGATTCATTATCCCACAGGACAGTGAAAAGCTGCTAAATAAGTACCTAATTTGTGAAGTCTCGCTTGGATCAGATTTATGCTGAGTTCAGAGGATGAATATGAATATTTTTCATCCTTCCAAGTTCTTCAGATATTATTGTTGCTAATTTTGCATCACTATTACACAATGTACAGAGACCACCCTGGCCCCAAAGAGGTCACCATCCAAAGGCAAGGGCTGACAAGAATGTCCAGAAAGAGGAACAATTATAGGGAAACTGTGAGATCAAGATGATCACCATGGCATGTAGCTTCCGTACACCTACTCATTATCATTAGGCGACAGGACAAAAAGAATGGACTCCAAGGAGGATAACGGCATCGCTGTGTGTGGGCTGGTGGTGGGTGTCCTCCCATAGTGAAGGATTGCCTGGGAGAAAGAAGCAGAAATGTGTGATTGAAAATGTAATGAGCAGGTGATGAAGGCCAGCATTATGGGCTGATTGGAGGCAGGAACTTTGATCTCATTTGATACAGACTGTAAGATAAGTGGGGAAGAGTCTGTGAAAGCTCTGGAAAGTGAAGAAAAGCAATTTGGTGGAGTAGAGAGGGAAGGATGCAAAGTACATGGGTCGTACAGTCACAGTGATATATTCGGTTCCTCTAACTGAGCCACATGGCATCTGTCAAAGTCAGTGAAAAAATGACATTGCTGAAATGAAATAAAAGCTAGCACCTGGACACGAGTTTTATTTCAACCAGTATATAGAAAAGTATATATGCCTCAAATATTGTACAAGACCTAGACAAAATGTGGATGCAAGACTTGCAGAGCTACCAGAGTCTAAACATTGCCTGGACAAGAGACATCTGTGATAAGCAAAACATGATGATGATGTTTCGAAAGTAAAGGCATTTGGGACTGTAAGTTAAGAAAATTTCAACAACAATCTTGATCTGATGTCTAGACATTCACGAGGAGCTGTTAAAGGACCATATTTTAATTTGGCAGGAAGGAGGTCTGCAAAAGATAGTTGAATGAGCTGTCACGCAAAGATGATAGCATCATTCTGTCCACATTTTCACTGATGCGATTGCATTTTACTGCCACAGAACTGGCCATGCCCAGACAGCATCAACCAGAGATGCTCTTCTTCCCATCACATTTCTAAGCTATCAGGGCTTCACTTTGACACATATTCCAGTGGGAATAGCATCACCGTGCCTCACAGTAAGAGCACCTGCAATCATCTATGAAGTGTCTTAAAGACAAAGTATAAAGCTCTACTGTACTATTTGACCTCTTTCTGGAGGGTGTAATTAATTATACCTCATTAAAGGGTGAGGACTACATCGGTTGCTAAAATCTTATTTTTTCCTGGTCTAATAATTTCACACTATTTAAAGAAAGAAAATAAACAAGGCTACCATTCTGAGAAAGAAGCCACTGTTTATTGCTATAAGCAGGTCTTCATTTATCACAAAATTTCCCATTTCCTCTCCCCTCCAACTAAAATTCTGTTATAAATAAGAAGCTGAAGGTCCAGATCCCAGTTAACTGTCAGTGATTCATTTTGCTAAACTATTGTTACCCAAGGGTAGATATATTTTAAAAGGCATCAAAATAATCACTTGGTCCTTACGGTGTTTTCTGAAGTTGAAATGTAAGGGTTGACATTTGACAGCAGCCCACCATACTTTCTGCAGAAGCGATCTTCTTAAGTGAGGACTTCTCATCTCACTAACCTGTCCTAGCAGCTTCTGATCAATGGGAAGCAGAGGAGAGAAATTACTTGTGTTGTGTCATTGATCCAAGGGATGACAGTGTCCAACCTAGAAAACATGCTGCCCTGGGGACATTTACTGTGACATTCTCCATTTTTGCCTTTAAGAGGACCTCTATTCATTTATTAAGAATACTTCTGGGTGATACCTCATCCCCAGTTGTTAATGTGGCATTTACAAAATGCCACAGTCCTGTATGAGATGTGCCAGGATGACAGCTTCACAGAGTGAAATCTCCTTTTCTGATCCTTCATATAATTCACATAATCTGGACAGCAAAGACAATAAGATGATGAGGATTTGAAAGTTTAAGCACCTGATTTGCAAAGACAATTAGGTATTTACATTCCAGAATATCACTGAATTTTGAGCCTGCAGGCAAAGATTGTTGCAGAAAGGCAGGCCTTGTGAAGAGAGATAACAGGACCCCAAAATTTGGACCACCATTTGGCAGGATTTTCGTGACCCTCTGCCCATTACCTTGTGCTCACGTTATCATTTACTTCTGCCACCTCAGAAATCCATGCCCAGCTGCTTCTCTCAATGCTGTTTCAGCTGATGGTTGTTAGATCCAGCTCAGGAAGAAATTAATCCTTAACGAAGTTCCCCCTGTTTGCAGCTGTATGTATGCTTTGTGCAATAGCTTTCACTAGTTTCTCAGCTGCTTCCAACAATGATGCAACTGGAGATGTCCTGCCTGCAGGGGCCAGGGCCCTGTAATATGGACCTTCTCCCCTGAGAAATAAAAAAGGTGAAAACAATTGAGTTCATGGTCAAATTGGTCTGTCAGGAGGGAAGAGCTTCCACAACTTGACATTCCCCTTGGCATCCTCATTTTCCATAGTGCAACCTGTACTCCTGCAAAAGTAATTGAAGGACTTTCGAGGAAGTAACGTCAGAGCATTCCCATTTCAAGTAAGTCAAATTAAAAAAAAAAAAAAAAAGAAAGAAAAGAAAAAGAAATAAAAGAAAGGAAACACACTGTGGACAGCATCATAAACCAGATTGTTCAGACATGTTGGCTGCTCCTCTCACTACTATAAAGGATTCTTCAAAGACACAGTGAAGGTTCATTAACAGACACTGTATGGGTGAAAAAAGCCAGAAGCCCACAGTTCATCAGCTTATATGGGGGCAAATAGAGGTCTTCAGATATTTGCCTCAGCTACTCAATCAGCAAAGGATTTACTTTAAAAAAAAAAAAAAAATTCAAGACACTGTCATATTATCCAGCAAGGACAGTGTTCTGTTATATTGGATTATAGGGTGGCTGTCCTTGCTCACTCACCCCTCTCTCATGGCATTAGCCTTCAGCACAGCAGTAGCATGATTTTCCTGGCAGTAACACAGTAAGACAGGCCCATATTAAACACTAGTTAAGGAAGACAAGAAGAAATGGAAATATTACATTGTTTCTAGATAAAATAAAATTTCACTACTGGTTCTTTGAAAAGCCTGAACACCATTTACTCCATTCATCCTGCCCTACAGCATGGCTAATGGATATAGAAAGCTGAACTGGTGTCTGAGTAGCAAACCGCAGGCTCCCTCAAACAGGATGGATGCTCAGCTCAGCATGGCAGAGCATTTTAATTGTCACCAATAGGCAGATGGTGTTGGCAGAGACACCAGTGCTTTTCCCCACCTTCACCCTCCTTTGCAGAAGGAGTCACAGGAGTCTTGTGCTGAACCATGACTTACTTTCATGACTGAAGAAACCTGGAGCGAACCATGGCACTGACTTGCAACAAACCTCTACCGGGACTTGCCAAGCAAGAGAAAACTTCTCTGCATTTGTCAGTCACACTAATGTGCTCCCTGCTAAGCACGTAAAGCCAGGCATCACCAGCCAGCTCTAGCAATTCCAGCTCCTTTGAACAGCTTGAGTTCTCAGTCCTATAAAAGGATGTTTCCACTATTCTCTTGTTTCTGTCTCAACCATCCTTCTTTTTGCACAGGGGCTGCCAGAACAAGGCCATGTGAAATATTTATTATTATCTGTCTTGTCTCCAGGAGAATACGATGAAAGATACACGAGAAGTTGCAGCCAGCAATTCCTCAATCTAACCAGTTGAGAGAGGACCTGATGTTTAGGTATCAGAAATCTAGCACAGGTAGACCCAAACTGTCTGATTTATAAAGCAGATGTAAAAGATATGGAACAAAACCAACTGAGGACAATAGTAATTTGGTGGGGGTGTACCTAAAAATCTAAGTCCATAATTTGACATTTAACCTGGCCAAAAAACAGATCCAAAATATTCCTTTCATAAAGGCCTAAAACATAAATGCTGTTAAGTCTAAAAACTGCATTTCCCTGTATCTTGTTTCATGACTGACAGATGCAGTTCATCCTTCCAATTCAAGAAGACAGAAAAGATTATAAAAAGAGAGACTAAAAAAAAGAAGCAGAAAAATTTGCTGAATAAGATCTGTAGAGAGTTGCAAGTTTGTATTGCATGGGTGAAGCCATTGCTGAATTCTTATAAACCTGCTCTCTTTATCTTTGGTATTTCTGAAAGATTACTATTTAACATACCAAAGACTTTGTTTGAAACATTTTTTTAATTTTTTTTTCTTATTAAAACAAATCTGAGAGTTTTACCTCTAGTGTTCAGTCAGATTTTCAGTTCTGTAATTGGTCAAATGACTAAACCATGTATGTGCTTCAGCATTGCACTCTGAACCAATAATTCACCCACAAGTTTCCCCAAGTTTAAACACAAGCTAATGGAGTTTTATGTAGCCAGAAACGTATAAGTATATATTTTAAAAGATTATGGGGAAAAGATCAACAATAAAAGAAAATGACAGTTTTTCTCACAGGAAAAGAGTACCTTGGATGAATTGATAAAAACCAAAATCCTCATCCCTCAAGATTTGCAAAAACCTTCCAGATTTTCACTGAACAATAAAAGCCAGTTTCATTGCATGAAGAGCACTGACAAGCTTGATTTCCTTCTTCATAAGTATCATCAAAACCAGAAATATTCATTTCCAGTTTGGCTAATGGGTGTCAGATACAGCCAGAACTGTGCTTTCATGTAAAATTCATAATATAAATCCTTGAAGCCTTCTGATTAAGATCTGTATATATCTGCCTACTAATAAGTCAAATTACTTATCTCTCTCACACAGAAATATAAATAATTGTTGACTAAACACAACAGCTCTTACTAATCAAATGCAAATACTCTCTTCTCAATCTGAAAATTGTTTCTGACATGAAGTCATATATGAATCAGGCTCTTCCAAGCTAGCATATTTTCACTCCAATTCAACATGGAGAGTTATGATCATGTCAACTGTGGCATAGTACGCTTGCACTAATTACACGTGCAGTAACTCTACCGTTGGGTCTGAACTCATCTTTACTTTGAGGGTTTAGGTCTCTATCCACAGGGACAAGTCAGATAGTATGGATCTGAATGGAAAAATCTGAGACTATTACGTGGTAAGATCCACCAAGAAGATTCACCAAGTCAGGCTTAAGGAATAACAGGTAGGCCTTTACAGCAGCTGAAGACTGGAACCAAAAAGGACCAAATCCCACAGCATTAATCCCCACTGGAAAGATAAGAGGCTGAGGAGTTTAAAAGGAAAACTTCTATTTGTACAACTCCTAATTTGCTCCAATGAGAATTAAACAAGTTGTTGGCCAAATTCTGACAATCCAGAACCTAAGACTCACAAGACTCTAGTAGGGACTACAACCCCAGCCATTCTTAGGGCTAACATATTTTGCGTATTCATGAGTAGCCAGTTTAAACCCTGAAGCTGAATTTCACTTGTTTTCATGGAGTTAAATCAAAGGACTCGCCTCCAAGATCACCTGCCACCTAGATGGGGTGACTTCAGGCTAGATTTAAAAACTGGAATGGGGAAATAAAACTATATAGTCTCCAAAAAGCAAATAGAAACACTATCATTGTTCCAGGATAAGACCTCAAGAGGTAGATACCTTGCGTGCAAACATGCCAGGTCATCATTTCTCTTTGAATACTTTGCTCAACTTTATAGGAAGTACTCAGCTGTTAATTACAAGGAAGTTCAAACAACTGAAGTACTCATTGCCTTCACGCACAGAGTAAACTCAAGATTTTTCTTTAACTATGTTCTCAAACAGATCCTTTGCTCTTCACCCATTTACACTACAAACCAGAATATTCCAGAACCAGTTGGAGTGCCCAGCCTTACCTTCCACATGGCTCAGCTCTTCAAATTTCTTCTGCTTTCAATGAGATTTTTTTCAAGTTTTTTGGTCTTTAAATCATTAGGCATTCATAGGTCCTGTTTGTTGCTGTGCACGCTTCCTTCCTACCATTAAGATATAAATTTGAAAACAAAATGAAAGAGGATCTATGTTCAGAGGATCCATGTTCCAGAGGTTTGAGCAAAAGCTCAAGGTATCAAGAACATGGAGTTAGTTACTGTAAGGAATTACCAAGTCAAAAATATATGTGGTTCTATTGCCACCTTGTTCTAAAGATGCAAAAAGTGGCTTGAGCATCTTAAAACAAATCCTTTCCAGGAGCAGCAAATAGGGAACCTAAATGCACCCGCACCCAGAGAGGCATCTGTGTAAGCGCTTAACCCTGTGTTAAACTAGGTTGCTTTCTATTCCATATTCTAGCTTTTGTGTACTACACTGACCTCCCAAGCTCTCCCAGCATGTTATACGGGAAGTCTGGGCACTTCATTCAGAGCTGTGGATCCAGAGCATTTGGGGATGGAGGAAAGGGACAGGACATTGCTTTAGTCTCTTTGGGGATCTGGACCTTTCACTTGCCTGGGCTTTTACCTTCCCATATAGAAGCTGTGAATATTTAACAGGGGTTTATGAAGAATTGGAAGATCTGCAGATGAAAATTACAACACTGTTTTTTCTCATTATTAGAGCAAAGGACTCCAAGTAAGAGTTCCTAGGTTCTAAACACAGAAATTAATGACCTTGGGCAAACCAATAATATTCCACAGATCCACTTAATGTGATCCAGAGTTTAAAGAGAGAGGTACAAAGGGGAACCAGTAACTAACAAATCAGTAAAATCTTCCTTAAAGTAGACAAGACATAAGGAGAATGTTTTGAGACCATGGAATATCTGGGAAAAATGTGAGATGATTAAAAGAAGAGATTTACAGCCCAGATATAAATCCTGCCTGATACATATTTTGTTTCATCACTGGAAAATTCCACAAGGAAAGCACACATGAAGGAATGGAAACACCCTAGTTTGCTGCCGAAAGCTGATGTGAAACAGCTTATACAGACATATTAATAGATATAAGCTTACATCAAGACAACATCTCTGAATGCATGACCTCACTTGTTATAAAAGTATATTGCAATAGCAAGAGAAAGAAAGAGCAGTGAGGAAGGATGAGTCTCGCAGATTCTCGCACAAAGATGCTCAGAAATGCTAATAAGACTCACCTAACTCACCAACTACCCTTGTTTGCTCAAAAGCATTTCCTCAGTGCACTAGAAAAATGTATAACCACAGGGGAATCAAATCAAGAGAAATTCAATTAGATCTAGAGCAAAGAGAGATAAATGGCCTGTAAGACAGTATCCAGCCACAAGATAGTCTATAACACACAGAAAGCAAGATATTTTGCAGTGTAAAAGAGGCAAGTGGACCCTGTCAAAATAGCTGGAGATAGGATCATGAAACCATCAGCAATTGTGTGCAGCTGCAGGATTAGGTAACCACCAGCAGTTGCACATAGCTGCAGGGAGAGGCTCTTTGTTCGTTAAATTACCTGTGGTACCCATTATCTTTGGGATGAATTTGGCTAGAAGCCCAGAGAATTTAGAAGATGTCATCTCTGCTTTCGTCAGCTAAATGAAGAGGTCCTGCTTATTTTCCAGTAGCTTGTATATAAAACAACACATTGCTATTCCATGGACTAGTTCCTCTCAAGACTCAGATCAACCCCTAAAGCATTTCTGGAAAGCATAAAAGAAGAAATTTAAAAAGCATAGATAGTACCAATAAAATTCCATGCCATCCCAAAATTCACTCGCTAGGTGCCCATTCCTTTCTGGTAGGCTGCAGGCCTATTAGACAGCTGAGTTAAGGTTGGTTGATGGAAACTCCTGTGAGTACATGGGTGAACACAAGAGACAGAGAGGTTAGATTCAAAAAGAAGCTTTGCCCAAGTAGAAACTAGAATTTTTCTTGCAATTTCTCCCTGAAAATGTTATTTCCAATGATTATGAAATGACTCAAATGCCAATGGTGAAATCTGTATTGTGAGCCCAGAGCATGAATAAATTTTGCTTCCAATTGTTGTTTGCCACAAGCTGAACTTAAAACAATTTGTGACAGAAGCAGCATTGCTATATTAACAAGCTAATATGGCTCTATTAGCATCCATGTAACCTCATTACAGCCTGAATCAATCTCACCCCAATCAACTATTGCATATTTTACATGTCAGAGCATCGTGGATTCTTCTCCTGGACTCTTCTCCTGTAGAGCCTTCACAGAGCTAGCGATAGAGCAGGCTTACAGGACTATCATGGGACTATTTACAAAGCAATAACCCTAAAAGCTTGAGGAACTACTTCACATCCAAAACCCAGTGTGAGACACCATTAACTCCCTCTCTGAACTCCACTTTTAACCTAACCTCATAAACGAACTCTCCTCCTGTTCCTGCCAAGCCCAGATATCCACAGGGCCTGGTGCCACACATTCTGTCTCCAGGTCACTCCACACCATTTCAGAATTTTGTCACAGAGTTTTTTTCCAGTCACTATTAGTACATTTACTGTTGCTATGTTTTGGTTTTATTTTCTATATGGAACCTGTCATCTTAAGTGCCAGCTTAGTTACTGCCTGAAAGGACCATCTGAGCATGCAGTTCCCAAAGCCATCTCCCCATTTGTGGGTCACTCAGCCAAGTCTCAGCAATAAGAAGCCCAAGTCCCTACATGGTTGGGTTATTCTCCCCTTCTCTACTCCGCCCTCAAAGCACTTCTCAGATAAGCAGAAGCTTATCCAGGAGATCTTTCCATGAGGTTCCTCCACCCAGCTCTTCCCTCCAGCTAGGGCACACTGCGGTTGGATGCCACATTCAGCAAGATGCAACATGTCAAAAAGCACCGTTTATTTTCTAGGGAAATAACTGCAACCTGTCTTTTCACTTCCACCCTAAAGGGTGCAGGCAACCCAAGCACACGCTTATGATTTTAGTGTCTTTACAATTACATTGAGCTCTGCTGAAGGAGCCCACAAGTGGGTTCTGGGAACGGATGTACAGAAGAGCAGCTAGGGTCAACTTGCAATACCTGCAGGCCCCTGAAAAAATGACTTTTGTACGGATCACTTCAGGAAATAACTATCTAGCATTCACCCATGGCTACCTCAAAAGACAGATGGCCCACCCAAAGAGCTGCAGAACATTTATACCATAAAGCATTGACTGTTTATTGTAGAGGTTAATGAAGCTGCGAAGAGAACATAGTCTTGCTGAGATTATTGCTTCTGGGCAACACAGAGCACTAGCCATTCTTAATCCAAATGAATGGCATGACAGATAGACCAATTAAAAGTGTTTCCAAACAAGCTTTGAGACACAGGGCAGCTAACGTGACTATATTTTCTATTCCCCCATTCTACAAACATCTAACTGCAGTACCTAGCAGTCTCTGTATCCAGCACTCTAAAAGAGATTTGCAGTGCATTGCTCTTGAGACCCTTTCTTAATGCAGATCTCCTAAAGCAACCCAGCCCAGTCACATCGTCGAGGCTCATGCAGAAGCCAAACAATCCCCATCTGAGAAATTTTGCTGTGTTTTTATTTATTTCTTGCCTCAGCAGTTAAAGGTTATTTCTGAATGCTGTCTGGAAAAAGCACAGCTATTCAGAAAACTGCTGCTATCCTGTCCCCTTGGTAGCTCAACATTTTCTTAAGCCATCACAAAAGCTTTTTATCCTGCAGAGAGCATTCACACACATGCATGGCAGTGCACATATATACACATATTGCTTGGTTAACTCTCCCATAAACATTTTCTCTGCTTTGGTACAATATCATACAAGGGTGTATCATAAAATTTCTCTGAGAAAGAAGTTTTGTTCTCAAATATATGCCTTGCTTTAGCGTATCCATATGCACAGAGAATACAAAAAGGAGAGGGGACCAGATGCGAACTCTATTTGTAAAAATCTTGGGTTTATTATTAAATAACCAGAGAAAAGCAAAATGATATACAACTTTCTGCAGTTGGCTGATGTGCCTTCCCCCCAGATCTTCAGTAATCATTCATATCGCAACTACGTATCCTTACCCAGAGCAGTGGAACGGGCGTCTATGGGACTCAGCAGGATAGAGGCCTCTACTAGGTGTACAAATAAGAGCTATATCTGAAGCTATGTCATTTCCATCATCCCAAAATTACAGGCTAAACTCACTAAACAGGCGTAAGTCAGTGGAAGGCAGGAAACTCCATTCTTATCCTTGCAATGGTTTCTACCTACTACTGGTGGACCATTAAGGATACATGTTAAACTTAAAAGCACAACAAAATGCTATTGTTGTTAACAAATTAAGCTCTTCCTCCTCTAAGTCTTGGCTGAGCTAAGGACTGTTCTTTCTTTTCCCTCTATTTTACAAGTATGGGATGGTCCAGATCTTACTAAAGAGGAAAAAGTAGAACAGAGTTCAATATTCCTCTTTCAAACAGAAGTTAAGTCCTGATGAGCCTCAACAAATATAAACAGTGAGGAAGTACAAAAGGAGGAACAGACCAACTTCATAACGAGTTTCTGATCCTATGTTACCAGATCTGAAAATCTTCAGGGAGGACGCAAGCCCAGTGGGAACAGACTTCAAGGAAGGAGAAGCCTGTGCCTTGGAACTCGCCTCAGGCTCCATCAGTGTCTTTGAATCCAACAGGGCAAATCTTGGGACTTCTCCACTGATGCGGTTCAGGATGTCACGGAGTCTCTCAGTGGAATATGCTTCTATTCATCTCAGCTCCCCTGCTGTGCTGCTACTATATTTATCTTTGCTGCTGTCAGTCTTTTAGATGTCAGTTTGCTCAGAATAGGATTGCCGCAAACTTCAGCATTACCACTTTATTAAAAGATACTTTCTTCAGCTATGCTTTACTTCAGCTTTCCTTCAGAGGTGGCTTCGAATGATTGTGTTTCCCCATACACTGGGAGAGAGTTAGAGGACTGAGAGCACCATATTCAGACATTCAGCCCTACTTTTGGCTGCTTTGAGAGGTTATTTTAATCTTATTTTCATGCAGAAGTCTGAGGATATCCAAAAATTAACCTGTTGGCCCAATGCCAACTCTTGCCAGTGAATGGGTCACTGGTGCCTGGTGTACATGATGGATAATCAATAGAAGATGTAGACTTGAAGTAGCAACAAGAATCTTGAGTGAATAATTTCTGTGATCCTCAGGTCTGGCCTTGAGCGAAAATGAAGGCCTTAAAATTTGACCTCGAGATTCCTTCAGGGTCCAAAAACTTTAAGCTGAACCTCAACAACATTCAGTTTGGAGTGACAGAGGGAATGACAGGAAAATCCAGACCATCCCTTCTTGTGTGTATTGGCACAAAGCTAGAAAGGAATAAAAAGAAATACAATCTCTCCTGCCCATCCCATCCATCGGAGCATGTGCTTACTGTTCCACAGTACAACAGACTGAGCAAGGGAGGTCACTCTCAGTATGCTGGAGCCNTTTTTTTTTTTTTTCACAAATAAAATATTTACCTTGGAAGAGACAATCCTCCCCATGACTTACTGCACTTTCTGTTAGCTTCAAGGAACAATGATGTTGCAAAGAGACTTTTTTGGGTATGGATCACTTCAGCAGCCTGTGTGGTGAGTTTTCCCACTGCGTAAGGGACACCATCATTCAGAAAGCAAGTAGATACTTGTTTCCTCATCAAGAATGTGGAATTTAAACACCTGGTCTCCTCAACTCATGAATTAACCAAGCACACAAAAACAAGTCTGGGATCCGGGCTGAACACTGCTGTTGCTTTATGCTGTATTTAACCTAAACTCCCTAATCTCATATTCCATTAATAGAATAACCAAGCTCATTATCTGAGTGGTTCCAGAGACAATAGCTTGTTGGCAGTAGGTGTTATCTCAACAGCTGGAGTATTCTTTCAATGAGAAAACTGAATCAATATATAAAGCATTGAACTGCTTTTACACGCAGATTTCTCAAGAAAAAAAAAAAAAGCCATTTCTGGACAGCATTTTCCTTTAGAGGTAGATTTTTCCATGAACATCTCTTCCCTCCCTTCTTCCTGGCTCTTCTCCTTAGATTTTCTGGTTTTCTTTGCCCAAGGTGTTGGCTCCTTTTCTCTGGCTTGGCCCTGTATAGGTTTCAAGATTATTCCAAGTTGTTTTTGCACAGCCTCCTGGATCATGTTAGGAAAAGGTGCTTTAAAAATATGTTAAAATAATGTTGTTTTTAAATGGAGTTCAGATCTGATGAAAGGCACTAGGTTGACTGAAATATCCAATTTGTAGCCATTAGGAATACGTTTCAGGGTGGCCAGTCAAAAGCACGTAGACAACATTTATTGACATTCCCATGCAAATTATCGGTCATTAGCTTTTTCTTAATATTCTCATGCTCCAAATTGTTTGTACCTTTCAGTTCCTTCCTATTCAAACAGTCATTTACTCTGCATCTTGCATGTGCATGGAGGAACACAGAGACAAGAGTCAAGTAGGAGAGGTCTGGCAAAACAGACAGGTTGCACACGACCTGCCAAGGTGTTCATAACTTCCTACACCAAGGTTGGAAGCAGTCTGGAGGCAAAGACCCCAAGCACAGGAGCACCTCTACACATACATCTAGGCTTTGGCCAAACTTGGTGATGTCTTACTAGAGGAGGAGCTTAATCCACGCAGGAGGTAAAATATAGGATGAACTTCTGCCCTGTTGTGTCATGCTCAGAGGACAGCTTCCCCCTCATTAGTCTCACACAGTTAAGCCATAGTCAAGTCTTAACAAAACAGTCCCACACGTGAAGACTTAGAACAGGAAGAAATTCATACCTAAAGAGTGCAAATGCAAACAAATGTAACACCCCTCCCCAAAGCAAAACCACAGTGTCAATAAGACGCTGCCTAAACCATCCTTGGGCCCTCCTGAAGGCAAACCTGTTCCCTGGTGCGCTCTGCCACAGGTTTGGGTTACCTCATTGCTCAGAGCCGGGATGTCAACTCGCTCCTGAAGGGGAAAATGCAGAAATCCCTTTCACACCCACTGTTTTTTCAAGGGTGTGTTGGTTCCTGACTCGCCTCCTCCCCCATCAGCTTATATAAAGTTGAAACTTCCTCCCCAACTGTTTATTCAGCATGTTTGATGAACTACATTGTACCTTTATTGTGAATTGTTTGCTAATTTCTGGGAAGAGACTGCACTTTCCACACCACTGGGATTACCTAAAGGGGACAGAACTATACAGCCTTTGGTCATTCACTTCTCAACAGGGGAGCTTATCAGTTTAATTACAAAAGTTTGCACTGTGCTGAGACCTCTTCATTTCTCCATATTACGACTTCAAACTGTTAAAAAAGATTACTATCACCATTACAATTAAGAGACAGTTTCTGATCTCCGAATAGGAAAATTCCGCCTCAACACAATAAACTACGGATTGTTTGGAAAGGTTGCATTGAAAGAGATAGCATTGCATCTAGCCTCTGGATAAAACTTAGAGACATGATAGTCTCCTGAATTTCACATGCTACATACTGGGGGGACCAGGGAGGAGTGGAAAACAACCCTTTTTAAAATAGAACTGGTCCTTTTTTAAGAAAGCAATTTACAAAGATACTACCCCAGAAGATAACATTCAAGCCATGTGCTGAAATACTGACTTCTTGATGCTTCCTGATGTCTTTTCTCCTTCCTGATCCAAGCTCCACCAGGTTCCAGTACCGTCAGAAGAGATATCAATCTTCCCCCATTAACAGGAAGCCCATTGTCATTCCTAGTTCTAAAATCGAGCCTGTATAATGCAGTGGAAAAAAATGTTCTCAATCTATATGGAGAACATTCAGAATTAGCACTTAAAACTGTGATTTAAGAACAAAAGAATATATCCAGCTCCAGTAAACTCAGCAAAAATAGCCTTGCTCCCAGAAAATTCATTTAAATTGTTTCATCAATGTTAAAAAGTCAGTAAAAATTTTAATAATGTAAATTTTTTAAATATTCTCCGAATTGAAACTTCTTGGGTCAACTGTAAGTGATTTTTTTTTCCCCCCAGAAGGACTCAGGTTATTTTACAGTGTTGATTCCTGTGTACAACTGCCCCAAACACTGTCGTATGTGAGGTGAAGATCTGAACTCCATGGCTTCATGCAGCTCCTCTCACAGCCCATGAAGTGCACAATCTCACACTGTCCACTCAAGTCTCAGCCAGCTAAGGACTCCTTTTGGGCTCAAAGGCAGCTATTTTGCCAGAATCTCACACAATACTTAGCAAGAAAATGTATTCCAGATAATCAGTGCATCTGACAAACAAGAAAAAGGTCATGGCTCTGAGAAACGGGTTCCCAGTGAATTCCCTTCACACACACAACCTTATTCTCCCTAAATGAACAGCTGTGAGCCAGCTGAAATGTAAGAACCTCTCTCCTCCAGACTACGCTCTCTATTCAGGGTTTAAGACAATTACACAGTTATTTTGTGTAAGAAAAGTCAGTCAAGGGGGAGAGACAAATGGTTTTATTTCTCACCCAGCTACATAACAGATTACTAGGAGCGCTAACTCATCTGTCTTTCCACTATTTTACTTTCATTATAGGTTGGAAATGGGAAGTCATTTTTCACAAGACGGATCTTTAACTAGTTAGAAATTAAACTCCTCAAACCGGTGCATCCTGAGAAATGGAACATCCATTATCTGAGTCCCATGGCTTTGGTTGCACCTTATTTATCATCATAGCAGATACTTCTCCAAAACCTAACCTCACTCACCAAGTTCCCAAGCTAGACTCAAGACACAAAGACAAGCAAAAGGCATGTGATACTGAAACAGAAATGTCCAAATCCAAAACCTAATTATAAAAAAAGGCAGTAGAGTATCGAAACCTAGCTATTGTGCTGGATAGAAACAGGACTGTATCTCTCAGCAACCTCATCCTCCCTAACTGAGCGAGTAGGTCTTTCATCGTTCCCAGCCTTTCCTCCTCAGTACATCCTCTGCTCAATCGCTGCTGCCAAGCTCCTGCCTAAAGCCGTAAACAACACGTGAGCATCCAGTGTGGCTGTTCCCAAGCAGATCAAAGTAATCACCACTTCAATATCCAGTCTCCTGCTCCAGCACGATGTTACATTTCAGTGGGTGGACTGTGCCCACCACTGGTGAAGGACCTGGTCCTCAGAGGACCCGAGCTGGTCATGCAGTGCAAAGGGCAGAATTAGCATAAGAGCACAACGTTGCCAGACTTCCCTGATTCTCCTCCTGAGGCTGCTTGGAAGGGGCAGGACACAAGTACATTTTTACTCACAGTGCTTAGAAACATATTACTTTGGCTTAAGAAGGGGGGGATTGTTTGGTTTTGTTCTTTTTCTTTTTTTTTTTTTTTTTTTTTTCTTCTTGTTACAGCATGCAACTGAGATCCTCTCAGATCTTAAAAACATGAGGTGGCTGCAATGGGTGTCTCACTATGACCTCATGTGTAACACGTGCTACATAATATTATGCAGACCTCTGCACTCTGCTCCTGGTTGAAACAGAAAATTAGACTCTTAGGAAAAACATATACATTCAATATAAGGTGTGTTTCCATGTAAAGATATTGCCACTGTACTCCTAAGTAAATTGCTCTAATAGCAAACTTCCACCACTAGTAAAAAATTGCAAAAAATAATAATTTAAAAAAAACCTGCTGCTACATGTGAATGTTTTGTTTTGGTTTTTTTTTTCCTTGTGAGATTATAGTCAGTCATTTGCTATGTTTTCAAACAGATACCTATGGATTATTGATTTGTTTCAAAAAGTTGATGCTATTGATAATCTCAAATTTCTCACTATGAGATGAGCTTTTAAGACTCATTCTTGTCAGTTCCCTTTCCATTTTTACCCCTACGATTTTCATTAAAGGAGACAACACCCTGTCTAGATGTTCCAGAGGCAAAACATATATCCGATACCTCCAATAGATCCAATGCCAACACATCAAAGACTTCTCTCTCTTCCAATCTCAGCTGAATACCCTGAAAGCATCCAGTGGTCCAGGGCTGCTTAGCAAGTGTTACAGTAACCGCTGTTTACTATTTATGAGACCAAATCTCCAATTTAATTGCTTTGAAACACTATCATTGTGATCACCAAGAGCCCCTGGAAGTAATTACATGCGTTTTATGACCAAATGCAAGAAAAAAAATTTAAAAGGTCAAACCTTTTGCACCAAGAGTTTTGATTGTTTCTTTTTTCATAGCCAAAAGGATATCTAAGAGATACAGGCTGAGTTATTGTGACCTTTCTTTCTCCCAACTTTTTAATTAGTAGAATTGCACAGCTACACCTTAAAATACTGTCATCCTGAGAATGTGGTGATTGACTTTGAATTTACTGACCGTGATAGCTGTACTTACTACATAAGTTGCGGGGCTGTGCACTTCTGAACTACACTTGCATTCATCCGAGCATCACACATCAGAGCACTTTGTAAACATGTTATTTAAGACTCACAGTATGCCAGCAAGCACACACAGATGTTAGAGGTTGAAAACCTACTCTGCTGCAATTGTTTCAATTGCTCTTTTCATCCTCTATTTTACATCAGCAAAAACTGGAAATAACAGAGCAATGAAGACTCAGGAGCAGATGATAAAACCCAGAATACTTACTGCCAGGAAAAGCTATCTTAGAATAACAAGGAGAATTGTTTTCGCAGCCCAAAGGCTAACTTCTGAGATCAAATCTCAGCTCAAATAAATTCACTGGTTTAAACAAAGGTTCATAGCTTACACACCTGCACACACCATGACAGCTTCCCTTTCAAAGGGTACCTCAAATATGAGTCAAACATGCCATTCAGTAAAACAAGAGGCAGGTCTTGGCCCTGACCTATCATGCTCTTTCTTTAAAAGCCTTTTCACATGTTAGTGCTGTTCAGTTTTAGTTGTAGCTGGTAAACAAAAGTAAATGCCCCAAGCACAGGGTTGAATACAACCAAGTTTCCTCCACACTTGTGTCTATTTTTTTCACTCTGTCACCTCTTGGCCATTGAAATCAGGGTATACACACAAAGCCACATGAAGAGAACCCAGAGGTGGAAAAGAAAGATTTTATTCAACCCAAGAAAGTTGCTTATTCTTTTCTGCTGTCTGTTCAAAGACTGATCATGCTTATGGTTATATGGAGACAGATTTCTTAGAGTTTCTGCTGCTGTCGGGCAGGTGCTGAATGGCACTAGTTGTGTGCCACGTTAGCAAGGAAAAGCCGTTTGGACTGCAAGTTGACAGTCTGCCTGAAATCCATCCCTTGCTGTGCCTGTGTAGTCGTGATCCGTGCGTTAAGCCCACATAGATGTTGACAATGACAAAATGCAACGATCCTAGAGGGTCCTGGTTCAGGGTAATGCTGCTGAGGAAGGGCTGCTCTGTGCCCCAGGGCTTGAAAAAGTCAGGTGAGTGGAGCACTGCAGGCTCTGTACTTGTATCATAAACATTACTTCTGATAGCCCTGAAGAAACAGTTCTGTTTGAAATCCTGCCGTGTCATTCAACACTCCCTTTTAATTCCAGTTTTTAAGCACCTTCCCGTCCCATGGCATGCTGTTCTCCTGCTGCTGGCTCTCCATACAATCAAAGCTCCTGCCTGGGAACCTTTTCCTTTTTTTCTTTTTTTCTTTTTTTTCAATGCACAACAGCATCATCTAAACATCATCTACAGAGCATGACAATTACAGCAAGGGCAGATGGATGTTGGGAGGTGAGGATGTTGTGGCTGCAGCTAGTCTGGGCTTACAGGACTGGCCTCTGAGCTAAGAGCAAGCACCCAGCTCTATCAGAGCCCCCTGACGCAATGCACTGCAGGTCACTATGGGGTGTTGCAAGTGTCTAGGCAGTAAAATGAATGAATATTCTCTAGGTAACACTACCAGAGCCATTGAGAGACTAAATTCATAAACATTTCAGAACAGCACTACCTGAGGATATCTTCCTAAACAGACAATTTCGCTGGACAGACTAAATTAAAAAAAAAAAATTCTCACAGTGTCACTAGTGCTCAAGCTAGCTTTCGCTGAGCTAGTTCACGTTTCTGCCAATGAGCATGTATTGCCTTGGCTGCGGTGACTTGTAAAATTAATGCACAAGACCAGGACCTCAACATTTTATTAGAATTGCTTTTGTAAGGTCAAATCAATTGGAGAGACTCATATGCATTCCCACCAGTTAAGAACTGCTGGGGGTGTCTGGGGCACTTGGCTCTACTCTCCTAGCTAACATAACAGAAACCCAGTATCTGATCTTCCTAAAGGAACTGAGTCATGGTTTCAAAAAACCCATCCAAGCCTTATTGCACACACCTGCACTAAACACTCAGAGGTGTGTTCTGCATATATACCTTTGCCATCTTCTCAGCATCTTACTCAATATACACTTCCCGAAAATACCCAGCTGGCACAAGCACGTGCATTTGGAAGCCAGACCCCGATGCAGTGTGGCATCAGTCCAGGGAAGACAGTTTCCACCGGCTGAGAGTCTGACCTATATTTACCTGCTTAACTTAGGGCACCTTATAACTCTCTGTGCTCATTTGCAAAAACCTGATCTGTTGACTACACCACTGTGCTCCAACCTGCTAGGAAAACTCATTTTCTAGTTCATTCCCACCGAGTGCATAATCAAGTCTTTGCCTCTACTGTGCATAAAGGGG
The DNA here is from genome assembly GCA_013400195.1 of Aramus guarauna. Lineage (NCBI taxonomy): Eukaryota > Metazoa > Chordata > Aves > Gruiformes > Aramidae > Aramus > Aramus guarauna. The sequence goes on along the minus strand of VXBL01002481.1, from coordinate 1,112,414 downwards.
GAAAGAGGGGATGTATTTTTTGTATTTTTTTTTAAGAGGTGTGATGTGATTTTTATTGTATGACTATTCACCTGCTTTCTGTGACCTCCTAAGCATACTTAAGAGGGAATTTGACACTGGGACCAAACATGAGGCTGGGGGAGAAGTCAGCTAACAGAAAACACATGTGCTCAAGCATTTTGCTTTGCCTTGCTAATATTGAAGAGATTTGTTTTGCTCAGTAAAGCACTTGCATTTCAGCTCAGTCCTGCAGGGGAAAGCTAATCCTCAAGTTATGGCAATACAGCCAGTTGATATGGGGAAGGAAGGAGGGGGCCAGAGAACCACGGGAAAGAGAAAAGATTCAGCATTTTAGCCTGACCTGACTCCAGGTTCACACGAGAAGAGGTGAAGCTGCAGCTGTCACGCTGAAGGGAAATGCAGTCGTTTATAAACCCAGGGAACTCTCCTGGGAAAAAGAAGCAACAAAAAAATAAAAGAAAAAAGGGAACATTCCTTCAGACTAGAGTTAAGGGCAGGTCTTTCCCACCACAAGAGAGAGCCAATACAGCCAGACCAAACTCTGGCACTATTCTCATTGCAGCTCTGGCCAGATTTCCTTCCTGCCTCAGCAGGGGCAGATGCCACCAGCTTTTTCCACATATTCTTTTGAGGAGAAGACCTCCTCTAGTGTGAGAAGTTCCACCATCAAAGCACATAAATTCATCCCTTTGCAATATCTCAAACTTCCAAAAGATCTCACGGGAACAGCTACTGCTCCAAAGCGGCTGAAGGCTGAGAAAAAAACAAAATACATCTTGTGTTTCCTCCCTTCCCCCTGTTCTGAAGATCACTTTCACTAGAGGTTTGACTCATCTTTCTGCTTTTTGTGAGCATGCAAAAATTTTTGTCTGTGCAGCTGAACGGTGAATAACCACTGTGAATGCATATGATTTGATATTGGTATCACTTCAAATAGTTCACCACATTTCAGAGGTGAGGGAGAGAAGCAGCACTGAGTACTCAGGAGGTTATCAACCACAGCAAACAGCAAATCATTCTGAAAAACATTTGATCAACACAGAGACAGAAAATTATATACCAAACTGGTCTGTGACTTACAGGGCAGAACTCGAATTGCAAGAGGGGCTTATAGGGAAGAAAAAAAAAATAGCCAGCAGTATTCTCAGACCAAAATAAAAGCTACAGCTGCCATATAGATTGTTTGCATTGAATAACCAAAGTGGGCTTTCTGGTTGTCTCCAAACCTCATTTCATGAGGAAAAATAAAATTGGGATAAAAAACACAGTTACTTTCTTACTGCAGCTACTTGGGTTCATTGTTTCCGTGACCTGCCAGTGAGAAAGATGTGATGGGAACGCTGGTCCTTGTGCTAAGTGCCCCGGCAGCCAGTGCTTAGCCTGGCAGGGAAGCCCAGGGTTTCACCAAAGGGCAAATTATATCCTGCTAATTGAACCAGCATCATTTTAGAATCTCCCCATGAGCCTGTCAGGTTTGTGCATGGGCAACAGAGAAGAACTTAATGGGCCTCGGAGGCTGAAGCAAATAGGAGGACCAGGCAAGAGCAGAGGAAATGGGACACAGAGGAAGGGTATCAAATCCTTTTGGGTTAATAATGCACCTGCCTGGGAAGCGAGGCAGAAGCCTAGAACGCCGGGCTGTGTTAGTTAATTACCATACAAAAGAAAAATTCAGCAAGGCTCCCTCCACACACAAGGCTTTTACAGAAAGAAAAAGAAAAAAAATAATCTAGCTCCCCCAATCAGTGCAATTAATACATTTGCTGCAGCTTTCCGTCACGTCCCCTCACCACCACTCAGCTCCAGTTGTCAGCATCTGTCTGAAATGAGCCGTGCCGTGAAGCCAGCCGCCCTGCTTCCACGGAGAGGCAAGGGATAAGATTTCAGGAAAGGTTGAAGCCCACTGTTAAGGGATTCATCCCAGATAAATTGCCTGTCAGCTACAGCTGAAGTACACTGCTGGCTGCCCTTCTCTTGATGAGTAATAGCGGGACTTGCCGAGTACAGGGCTACCTGACTTCCATGGAAACTAAAGTTTAAGGGAAGTGTGGTGAGTTAAATCTCATGTGGTGAGTTCGCTTACTCATGAGAGGAGGTACCTATGGTGAAACAGAAAAGGGGACTGGGATTCAAAGGAGTGAGGTTGCTTTTGCTTCTATATAATCTCTGCTCTGCAAGAGTACAGGCTGAAATGCAACAGCAATATCTGGGTTAATTAGTGTTGGTAAAATCCCAACAAAATCAAGTATGTGCACAGAGGCAATTCCTGTTTCAAAGCACTAGAAATCAAAGTAGACAAAACATAGAAAAGATTTTTTTTTATCACCCCAGATGTACTCAGTAGAGGATATGAGGCCCAGAGAGGCTAAATGACTTGTCCAAGATGAAACAGGGATTGGAGGTGGATCTAGCATATAAATCTGTATGTTATTTGAGCCTGTTCAGTATTCTGACCATGCTTTCTCGCTCATATGGTAACTCATAAATAGGCTTGGGTGTATACCTCATAATACCGTTTATTACATACATACATCTTCTAGCATATGCAACCAAGCTCCTTGTGGGATTTGACTTCTGTGTTTAATTGGCAGGCTTGTTTGCGGGGCTAACAGGTGTGTTAGAAGTGAACAGAGAGCACATTCTCACTTCACAAAATATGTGCTGCAAACCACGTTATGAGAGACCTAAGCCAGGGAGAAAACACAAAACCATCCAGCACCATCCAGATCCCCACGAGCCCAGTGACGAGCACCATACCCTCCCAACCCACAGCCCACGATGCCCTCAGGCTGCCCACACATGCACTCAAGGAGGGGTTGAGTCATTTGCACCATCTTTTCCCTTCCTCTCACATCTTTTCTGCTCAGTACTTAATCCCAGTGAATAAGTAAAAGAGCTTTCATACTGGATTCACTTTGATTGCAGGAAAGAGAAATGTACCAGAAGGAAGAAGCAAGAATTTGGAGCAAAGTTGTGGCTGACGTGGCATATCTGCATCATTGGCCAAATGTTGTTCCTGACTCGCTGTCCCTTTTCTGGCTGGTTTGTATAATGAGGCAAAGAGCATCTGATGCTACCAGTCTGTGCCGACCCACTTATTAGCTCAGAAGATGCAGGTTTGTGATAAGGACTGGAAGGAAAAGTGTCTTCACCTTTTAATCACTTCCTCCAACTCATCCTGATAGGGTTGCCTAGTGCAAAAACTCTGGACTGAAGGTGGCTGATTCAAAACTCCTTTAAAGGAAGAGCTGTGCTAAACCAGCCGAAAAATTCCCGAAAGAAAGCAAGCAAGCAAGCTGAAATGGAAAGAAATTATCTCCATTGGTTCATTTTCTGTGGAAAATTCTGGGTGAAAGGTGACATCTCCAAAATATTAATGTGATTGAAACCTTCTCTAACCAAGCCCAGATGAGAGTGATGCCTACAGAGTGTTTAAAATTAGTCTGAGCAACAGGACTGCTGCTACTGTTGTTGGGAACTGTCCTACAGCCAAATTTATTTTACTCTCAGTATGTTTTTCCTGATGTTCAGCCAAAGTCTGCCCCTTTGTTTCATTGTTAAACATGCCTGTATCTCTTTGTACCACTCAATGCCTCCCCTCCTGGGGGGTTTTGCCCTCAATAATGTATAGTTTATTTATTATTACAACTCTTCTCACAAATATAATCATGGCAGTGGGTGAGAAGGGTTGGGACAGGAAGATAAAGCTTATCGCATGCATTTTAAGCCTCACCTCTCACTCCCACTGAGATATACTTTCCCATCTGAACAGCAAAGATCCCCACTCTGAACCCCCAGAAGCTTTTTAACAGACCCAGGAGGCAAACCAGCATCTCGTGAAAACTACATCCTACTCCACAGGATGAAATGATAGGCTCTAAGAGGAGTTTACCCTGTGCAGGGCTCAAGTCCTTCCTTTTTCCCTTGAAAATAAGCTGCAGATAACTGAATAAGCAGTCTCCTATTTCCAGGATACAGGCCAGTGTACTCAGAGTTGCTCCAGTTCCTCTGCTGTGACAAACTCAGCTTAGATTAGCCCCTCTGCACACACAACGCACAAAGAGAAAATGGATTGTTAAAAGCAAAGATAAACACCAGATTTGGAAGGTCCCCTAGTGCTATTCAGGATTCCTCCCCACATTGTGGTGTTCAGTTCTTAATACACATTCTTCTCTTTGCTAAACCATCCAGCCACCATTCAGGAAGACCCAATTATGAAAAAGAAATCATGCCGCAAAAATATATGGGCAACGCATAGAGAAACCTTTTCGCTATGGTCCCAGGCTAGTCACATCTTCCCAAGATGATATCATCTCCAACTGCATTATGGTTGTCCAAACCATAATGCTGGTCCCAGCTAGATTACAAACTCCTCAAAGCTTGACTCAACATCATCTAAGTTCGTGCAGATGCCAGGAGGCTTCTCACATTCAGCAAACTGTCTCCCTTGGGCAGCAGCCTAACCACTCTCTTTTTCACCACCGCAGCCCCCAGCATTGTTTCTTTTGGGGTGGGCACCATGGTCTGTCCCCAGTGCTCGTTTCACATCAGTGGATACTTTATCCCAGGCAGGACTTGCAGGATACAGTCCACCAGACCAGTCTTTTCTGACACTGATTTTCACAAGGGGGCCCTGAGACAAGGATAACATAAGCTGGGCTTGCAAAAAGAGCAGGATCCAACAATTGCCAGTCTTCCAGGCATTCAAACCCTCATTCAAGAAAAGCATTTCTCAACCTTTTAATTTTTTTTCCCCTGACTCAATTAGAAAGCTGCACTCATTTTTTCCCTGCCTTTAGCAACTCACTCTTGTTTCTCCTTCCAAGGTAAGTTTCAGCATAAGTTGGCAAGCCCCATTAACAGGAACAAAAGCATACTCTGTGATCCCAGAGGGGTTTGGACTTGTGATTTGCTCTGAACATTGCTATAGAGAAGTCCTCTTCAGGTGGGTTATGTTAGACTGAGAAATACTCACTCCATAAGGAGGATGGCTGGTATTTAAAGTGCTTAAAGCCATAGGATAGCACCAACCAATTGGTCAAATAACCCCTGAGTCACCAGGCACCAAGGAGAGGTTTGTCAGAGGTGGAAATTGCTTTTCTGAGTTTCGGGAACAGCTGCATGAATAGAGTTCCTCAAATGCCTCCATCGGCACACAGAAGCAGTTATTTGCTTTCTGGCTTTCTAAGAGGAATGCAGTTGGTTTTGGCTCTTCTGTGCTGTCTGCTGGGTGAGGAACCTGATGAGGAGCAAAACCCAGCCAGTCTGGAGCAGCAGTGCCCCAACCACCAGGTGGGCCAGCCCCAGAGCTGCCTTCTGGTGGGGCAGGTTACATGCTCTACGGAAATCATTCCTGCCAGGCTGCCCCAAAGTTGTCTTCCAAGGTCCATATACACAGAAAAACTTGGGCAAGGTACTTTGGTGTAGCAAGGCTGTTCTGGATGCCTTTACTTTCTCTGTGAAGCCCTCAGGGTGTTGGTAGCCCAAGGATTTCTTCAGCAAATGGGACCCTTTTATGGGAAAGTCTAGACTTCCTAATGACCTTGGAAAAGCAGCCAAGTTCTCCTCCACCCAGCCAACATCGCCTCCAGGCTGCTGTCTCTGTCCCACTGCCTGGGGAGCCCTCCTCCTCCCACCGCTTCCACATTTTGCAGCTGCCTTTGGTCTTCACTGCAGCAAAGCACTTGCTTCATAGACCTTTCCTCCCCTGATATTCCTTACCTGAGTGGCTAACGTAACTCTTCCACACCTTCATCACCAAAC
>VXBL01002481.1:1064092-1106542 GCA_013400195.1 Aramus guarauna | reverse complement strand
GGGGGGGGAGGATAATCAAATAACATACATTTCCTGACTTGTTTCTACAACCACCTCTTAACATTTCCCCTTCCTCTGTATTAGCTATGCAGTCAGCCCAGCTTCCACTACTGCGTTCCTCTTCACATAGGGCTCAGCCAAAAACTCCCACCACTCTCTCCATACACCCTGGCAGGTTTTATTCCCATTTCAGCTCCTTAGCAGCACACCAGATCTGTTTCCCAGTGCCAGCAAGAAAACAAAAGCAACTATAATGCAGATAAACCCTTTGCAATCTTTCCATCGCAACCACTGACCTTTCCTTCCCTATCCATGGGCTTCTAGCATAAACCACGCAGAGCAGAAAAGGTGTTGCGGATAGTAGCTTTGCACACATACAACATGAAAGCATCCCCACATACCCCCCTCTGCACTGAGTGCTCGTGACACCCACATTTAAGGAAGGAGGAAGCCCTCCCTGTTCCCCCCGACCCCTCCTGCTGTGAGGCTGCTAACCACCACACACAGATCCTCTCTCTCCATCTTTACACCTGCTGAATGGCTCAGTTCAGACCAGGAATCCAGTGTTTGACTCTGGCATTATTTAATCAGAGAGGCACAACTTTCTTTGGCTCCTCTGGTGCTGACGCACAGGTCTCTTGCATTATGTTCCCTAATGAACCACCTGAAGCCCGAAACGGTGTCTGAACACAACACAGTGCTCTCTTTTCACGATGGTCTAATACACACAAAAAGATACTCTGAGTATTTCTGTATTTCTTGCTCGCAGATAAACTTGGCCATCGTGCTAAGGAAATTAAAGCAAATAGAGCCAGTCTGTCAACTGGAACGCTCTGCCTGCTGCCTGCTCTGGCTGTTACTTTACATGGGTCTTAAATTAAATGTCAAATAGTGTTTGGCACAAGAGCCTTGCGGCTGCCCTTAGAGAAAATCTGACACCTTCACTAACTGTTTCCCACTGCTCTCTACTGCTTGGCTAGGGGTAAGGGAAGTACAGACTGTCTCATAGCTCCAGTTTTTTTCCTTTTGTTTTTTTTTTTTCCCACAAGAATGCATGAAAACAAAGACATTTCTTGTGTTTAATCAAAGGGACTGCAAGGGGTGCAGTGCTTAGTAGCATCAGGCACAATTTGGGGCAGCTTGTTGGTTTTGGCTTCCTGGCACTTCCACCCCCCCTTAAGCTGACACAACAGACATCCAGCAATGCTCTCTCATCTCTGCCCACTCCAGTTGCAGTCCTTTTGACTCTGGGCTTTAGCATCTTTAAGCTGAACAAAAAGTAATAGCATTTCTGCGTAAGGTCATCCTGCCACCTTGCAGTGCGATACACCTGTGCCAAGCTGGCCAGACCCCCCTGCCACAACTTTACCATCACTCGGCTGTTCCTTTCTGTTGCATCCCTGGAAGATAAACCATGATAAACCACGCACAACATACTGAAGACCTCCCCATGAACTGGCATTCCCTACTAACGCTAGGTTAGGAACAGGGCTGTCACTCACATTCCCTTGAACTGGGCTTCGAGACAACGATCGGGTTATTGTAACTAAACAGCAATGACAACTGAGCCACAGTAACTCCCCATGAGCACACATGGAGCCAAAGGGAAATTGAATTGGGATTGCACTCAGCTGAGACCACCCAGCCTGCCTGCACCATGCCAGTCTTCACGCAGGGGTGAGTTTGTCCCTCTCTGTCCTTAGCTCTTGCTCTTCTCCAGGCTGAGACACCAATCCAGCAAACCTATCAATCTGCAAAGATGTAGTATTCCCTCTCTCCCATCAGGGATCACTGAGGAACAGAAGGCATTCGGCAGATGTAAATGTAAGTACCCCCTCCCCACGTGAGGGAGGAGACTGGTATCGGCTGCCCCAGCACCAGGCACTGCAGGACGGTGGCTTACCTGTACCCCAGGTGGGCAGCCCTTCTGCCAGGGGGGAAGGCAAGAAATGTGCTGAGAGGTGGCTGCTTCCTTGCTGCACATGGAGAGTTTGCAGCTGCAGCAGTCGCTGCTTCACATGCCTTTGGTGCTGGCAGTGCCAGAAAGCCTGGGAGAGCTTGGTTTTCCTTCTACCCCTCACCTCTTGCACACCAGAGTCCTCTCTTGGCTATGCTTCTTTTGAAGCATTTGAGCCAGATCAGAGCGGAAAGTGTAAATAGGCAGAAATTATCCACCTGGCCCCCAGGGACTACAGTTCGTGGAAACAGAGCACCTGCTGTGAAAGGCCAAAAGCAAAATTGAGTTATCGTTATGTATCCAGACACCAGAACACACCACGGAGTTGATCTTGCTGCCCTGAATTTGTGTCTTACACCAGAAATGCATTTTTCTTCCACGTTTAGAAGTCACCAGCCAGACACACACAGTATGGAGATAGCCAACTGCTAATGGCCACAGCAATGTATAAGTATATATAGAATCATACAGTAGTTTGAGTTGGAATATATTTTTTAACTCAGCTGAGGACCGAGTACACTGTTCTTCGTGCATGCCTTCAGCCCAGCTTGGGTTCACGCATGCATCATCTCCACCCCATGGCTTTATTCCCTGCAAAAGGTTCCTGGTAGCATCAGTGAGGGCTTCAGCTCCACCACTGTGCTCTGGGAAGTTCACACTGAGCTTGGAGTGCTGCTGCCAGGGCTGTGAGAAGATGAGCTTTTCCCATGGACTTGTTACTATTCCCTGTCTGCACCCAGCTGGAGCCCAGAGCTGCAGAGAGGAAAAACAGGAACCAATATATTTATTGTTTTAACCCTTCACCTCCCAGGAAAAAATCAGAAGAGTAATTGCCTGTGGTTTGAGGTGAAATTTGGGCAAAGGCTAAAGGGATGTGAAGGGAGGCAGTGAGTGGAAAATAGGAGGGAATAAACAATGGGTATTTTCTGGAGTATTCCAATAAAACTGTGCTACTTCAGTCGAGTCCTGTATTGACCACACTTGCTGACAGAACTCATACACGGTGATGGTGTTACAAGGTCTGTCATCAATTTGCCCCTGCCCCTATGGAAGTAGGAAAGATTGTTAGAGAGGATAAGGGGCTCTCCTCCTTATTCGAGGAAACTCACTCACCAAGACCAGAAATCCATGCAAAACTAGCAACATTCAGAGACTCAAGGGATGTGTGAAATCGAAGGTGCCAGCAGGCAAAGGCATGAAGTGGCTCCAAACTCTGCACTCGGCCGCAGCATGTTAATGATACACTGATACACTGTGAAGAGGGGGAGTCCGAGTGCTCGAGCTGAGCTGAACTACAGCTGATGTAGTCAATAACCGCTTTCATCTAAGCATCTTAGCTGATATGCATATAGTATTATGCTCTGAATTGTAAAATTGATGCATAAAAGCTAAGCGACAATGTAAAGGTTCCCCAGCAAGTTCTCAGGGCCGAGGAGGGAGCACAGACTCGCCGTCACCCACCTGTGGCCATCAGGCAGCACTTCCCCGCCAAGGACAGGCTCAAGACCCATGCCTTCTGATGAGCAATCTTTCGCTGTAACAAAGATAGCACAAGCATCTTCAAGTACCACAGTGCTGACTGACAGACTAGAAAATAAATACTTTTTTCTTCCCCCTGCCATTTTTTTTCCCCGCCCTCAAGCAGCACGTTGCACTCTGATGTGCTCTGCCCATGGCTCAGAGCTGGAAAGTTTCTCAGTTCTTCCTATGCAAAAGGGAAGCCTACTGGGATAAAAGATGCTCGATCTCTCATACTTACCTCTCCCACTGTATTTTTCAACACTTAATTACTTCATAGAACGGCCTGAGTTGGAAGGGACCTTAAAGCCCATCTAGTTCCAACCCTCCTGCCACGGGCAGGGACACCCTCCACTAGACCAGGTTGCCCAAAGCCCCATCCAACCTGGCCTTGAACATTTCCAGGTATGGGGCATCCACAGCTTCTCTGGGCAATCTCTTAGTTGAGAAGATCATATTAACTCTAGGTATTTTGCTCAACCAGTGACAGACACTGACACAACTGGTATTTTCCCCACAAAATCAGTTACTGTCAGAAATGCAATGCAGGAACAGAAAAGAGCATCCCCTGCAAGCCCCACCGCTCCAGCTGCAGGGATGCTCTGAATCAGGCAGCAATTTCCATATCACTTTTCCACGATAGCAGTGAGTGTTGTTGCACAGACAGAGGGTCACCACTGGAATGCAAGTGTGGTAAGAGGAAGGTTTGAGAAGAAAAAAAATGTCTCTCCTGGCACCAACACTGTATCTGATAGAAAAGAAAAACAGGAAGAAGGATGCCAGCTGTTTGGATAGCTGTTCTCAGTTTAATGTTTCTTCCAAGGTAAATATACTCTCCTAAAGGAACAAGATTATAATAGGTTCTGTGAAAATTTGCCTCTCAAAGCACTAGAAAACCCAAAGTACTGCGTCCTGCAGCCAGGAAAGAATAGCAAAGATAGAAAATGCTGCTGGAGGGTTACAATATATTAAGACCTGACGGGAGAAGAGACATCCCACACAGCCAGGGAAGAGTCATTGCAAGAAGAGCCAACAACAATTACTGAGGTGATGTCTCAGTCTGTAAGATACAGGACTGGAGAAAAGCTTGGAGAACAAACTCACTCACACTTTGTAAGAGAGAACTCACCCCTGATCGTGTTCCAGTGTGCTCCACAGGACAGTTGGCAACCCACAGCTGGACCAGGCTGGCAAAGGTCCACCAGCGTTTATACAGCCTTGCCCATTGGCACCAGCTAGCCCAGGGCACAGCTACAGGGACCAAAGGCATTTATTGCTGTGCAAGGTCAGCCCTTTTACCACTGCAACCACAGACAAGCTCAAAATCCAAATTCTCTCCTAGCACCTATGGACAGCAAAAGATTTAACTGGAAAATCCTAATCCCTTTTAATAAGATGTCCTTTTTGGTCTGTACTTTACTAGCTTTAATGAGCCCGCCTGCAAGGGTTGATTGATTTACTTGCCTGGTCTCTTAGACTCAAATTTAATTATAATTAAATTGTTAGCTAAAGAAGCTTGCCTTGCTTGCCATCTCTGGGACCTCAGCTCATTATTATTAGACTCTCACATGCATCTCCCCCATCATTCCGCATCTAGAAATTAATGAGAGATTGGCAACGCTGCTTGTCTCCTCTCTGCTCCCCCCCGCACAGCGTCCCTGCGATGGTTACTTTGGCAGGAGAGGGGCATGAGCAAATGGAAAGGCAGGACAGAGGACGGGTTTCTGTGCAACAGCAAAGCGCCTGACTCACAAAACCACTTGGACTGGAGCAAGCACAGCGAGGGCAGCCTTCCAGATCCACACGCTGCCCGCTTTCACGGCACTCGGGGGCAAAGAACTGAGTGGATGGTGACGATGAGCAGAGTTCGGGGCAGATTACTAGGGCTGGAGGAGGGAGGACTGGAGAGTCATGCTTTTATTTACTTAATCAGTAAAACAGCTGTTTCCCTCTACCCTTGTCTTTAGAATAACGGGGCATTATGCTCTTAGTGCAATAAAGGGACCGCACTCGCACGATTACATCACGTCACCGTGCAGCCTGGGATGAAGAATCAGCTCAAGAAGAGCCAACAACAATTGCTGAGGTGATGTCTGCAAGGCACAGACCTGGAGAAGACATTGGACAGAGATCTCCCATATTTTGTAAGCTCCACCAGAGGCCAAGGGATTGCAAATTCAAGCCTGCCCATGCTTCATTGCACTCCAGGGATGCAGTCCCAGAGCCTCTATCTACTGGGGAGCACCTGGTGCGTATCTCAACCCCAGTCCCACTTTGAGCTATGGCTGCGTTACCCACAGAGCTGCAGAACCCCATTGTTTCCCCACTGGCACTGTGTTTCTTTCATGAAGCCAACAGGTGCATAAGATTATCACTGCTGTCCTGAGCCTGAAGATACCTTGCTACCAAGTGTGGGACATCTGGACTACAAACTCCTTTGTGCACACACTGTATCTTTGCTGGTCTGTTGGAGCTATCCCTACCGTAGCGTGATCTTAATCTGTGATTAGATTTCTTAGGCGTTACAACAAGGAAATAATACAATTTTGTTGTTACAGTAATAATAACTTTATCTGCACAGGTTTAAGCATGTGTTAAACAGCTTTTAATGCAACTATCTGATCATTTTCTTCTTCTGTTCCCTCATCCCTTGGAGATGGGATTGGAGTATGTGGTTCAGACTCTTACTGTCACTTCCACCAGTCTTGGCCTTGCTCAGCAGTGGTCAGTAACAAAAGCTCCCCACCTGCAAACAATCCAGCCACCTTGCTGCTTTTAGCTGCATCAGAGAAGTGGCCCCTACACACACACACACCTCCTTTCAAGCACTTGATTAACTCTTCAGTAGGGTCTTACTACCACCAAAACCAACCAAAAAATAACCAAACCCAAAAACCCCATAGCTCTTTGTGAAAGATACACATACATTATGGTAACAGGCTTTTCTCAGAGATATTTGCAATCTTCCAACCTGACCAGACACAAGCCAGCCCCAAAAGAGAAGTTGTCTAACTGGATTATGCAGTGCCCTCTGCAAGCTAATGGATTCTTCTCAAGTTAACTGTGACCACATGGCATTTGGTCAGGTCAGCTCACAGCCAGTCAGTTTGGAACACAGATCAAGCAAGCACTTTTTGGGAGGAACTGGTTGGGTAAACCCTCCGAGCATACTTTGAAGGAGGATTAAGCCAAGCCACAACAGGGCTCGCACAGTTCATCTTATGAGAGTCTCTTGAGGAAGAAGGACAGAATACTACAAAGCATACACTAACTTACCATGCAGGGGCCAGACCAAAGAGTACAGTACAAAGAACCTGAAGGAATCAGGGGAACTGCCTGCAGTGGTAAGAGGCTGAAGAAGAACAGCCAAGACTGAAGTCCCTGCTCTGCCAGACTCGGCATGTTTTTGGTTTGGACATCCTCTGAAGGAAGTAGTCAAAATCTTGATACCCTTTCTCTTCTACAATCTAGCCATGGGACTGGGTAACCATTTTTTCTGACCCTAACTAAGGTAATATTCTAATGAGACGCTCTCAGCCGTGATTAAGTCTGCAGACATGTTTAGGCACCCTTCATGAAGAGACGGAGATGATGGGAATGAGTCATGACAGGTGATGGAATGATTCAGCCAGCTATCCATCCACTTTCCATGAACTGTATCACTTCTGACTGCAATAAATTGCCCATAGAAAAATAATGGGCTGTTAAATTCCAGGACATCTCTCAAAGTCAGGGACTCATATTTCTAGGATGATATTTTTCAATAAACAGGTTAAAAATATTGGAAAATTGGAAAAAGCAGCATGCTCTTGCACATTTAAGCCCAGTGCAAGGACTGGTACTCTTATTTAATTAATTAGGTTTTAGTTTTATGGACTCCCAAGTCCGTCCAGCACAGAGCAGGCAAAGAAATAGAGACCCACAGGAATGTGTTGCCAGTGAATGTGGACAGGCGAAGTTCATAATCAGACTTAACTATCACATGTGTTAATGGCTGGAAAAGCTGTAATTATGAGTTCATTTCTGTGCTTTATGGGATGTATTTACATGTTAATGACTGTGACAAGTACAGGAATCAGTCTGGAAATGAAAACATTACTGCAGAGAGGTAGTGAGGTATGACTAGGCTGACAATGTGCTAAGGACAAACAAAAGTCATCAGCAAGAAGGAAGAAATGTTTTACGGTCAATTATGTGATGAATATTCTGGATTTCAGTAGCTTTTATGGATGTCTCTTCTGATTCAAGATGAAATTTTGTGAGCATGCTATAAAAAAGTAGTCACAAGTAATTAAAATTATCCTGAGTGGTGCTAGAGGGACTGTGAATGACTGAGGCTAGGGAAGGTACTGGCCCAACCTTTCTTGGAGGCAAAGAGGACTCATGCATTTGCAAAGGAGTAGGAAAACCTCCTGGCTGTTTATGAATGGGAAAAGAAAATCCAGAAAGTATTCCCTTGAAAACTATGATTGGTGGTGGTTCAAAATCCCCTTACACCATACCTGAGGTATATTTTCCAGCCCTTTGTAGTGATGTTCTGACCAAATTGTGACCTTGCTGTAGTACCCTACTTACTCTGGTCCTCATCATCTCCTGCCAGGAAAAGCCGTCAAATAGTGCTGCTGTATTTCTTTCAACAGCATGTCTTACCCAAGAAGGAGCAGCAGCAAAGATCATGGTGGACCTCAGTGCCTCCTTCGACTTCAAGTGAAGTATGCTTCACTTACCAAGTACAAAGTTTCACTGAGGATGTGTCTGACCTATACCTCTCAAAGACCCATAAAATCTTTCAGCCTATCTCAGGGTAGGGTTTAACCTTTTCAGTTATTTCTTCTGTTAAAACTTCCCACTTCAGCAATGGCTTTCACTTCAAGTCAACACATCTGTCTAACTGCTGTCCCCGCAATCCACTGCTGTCATCATTAGGATTAGGTCTAATTCAGCCACAGAGATTTTCTGTTGACTCCACTGGAAGCAAAGGCATACCTTATCTGTGGCAATGCTTTATTTCTATTCTGTAGCACAGGTCCTGCTGTAAGCCTGAACCATTCTCCCTTATAAGATATTTTCAAAGCATGCTTAAAATCCCTTTAATCTTACCCTGTTCAGAAATAAAGTCCATGTTGCCTTTCCCTGACTATCAGAACAGCATCCTCACCAAGAGAGTTCGTGTTCGTCTCCCACAACACATGTAACTGAATTATGCTTTCAGAAAGTTGCTGTATTGATCTCTCCACTGATAAAAGAAGGCATGTTTAAAGACATTTTTTACTGCTGACATGACTGCACGATAAGCAGAATAGGATAAAAACCATGTTCTTCCTTGCTAGCAGACAAAGGGAATCCCTTGACTGCTCCCACAATGGAGAAAAGCAGATACAAATGTAAACCCAATGCATTAATCATGTTTGATTAAGTAAATAGTGACTTTGCTACTGTGGTGGCCACATGCCATTTGTAATATAGATTCTCTGGCTCGGTTAAATGAAAACTAAATTGGGCTAAACAAGCAACTGTGCTGTCTGCTTTCAGGCAGATCCAATGGTGGAAATTCTATTAAAGGTAGCTGTTTATCCTTCAAACATAGCCAAAGTTAGTTTATATATTTGCATTTACAAATAGGTATGTACGTATATTAATGACAGACTATATTGATGAAAATATAGGGTTGAACTAACTAATAAAATAAGCACAGGGAGAGGAGGGAAGGATCAGATCCCATCCCAGGAAGATCTCTGACAGAATGGGATCTCGCTTGTGCAAAATAGAGATTGTGCCAACTTCTTGGTCATCTGCCTAACTGTACTGCATATTTAATCGGAATCTCAGCACCTTGAACTGCCCAATTGTAGCCTCAACCTTGACAGATCAGAGCAACCAGGTACCTAAATCAAATTGAAATCAGACCCAAAACCAGGGGATTTCTCTGCCCACAGCCTCACTCATCCTCTCCCCTCTGACCCCCACACCCAAGGCACCAGGGACCCAGCAGAGGAGCAGCTTCCAGCTCACGCTCAGTGCCGTGACTCAGACACAAAACATCCCACCTGTCTGTCCAGCTCCCCACACCGCTGTCCGGGCTTTAAGTCAGGGTTGCCACCCATAGTCTCCCTCTGCCTTCCAGTCCTGAAGCAATGCCAAGGATGCCGGTCCACTGAGGTGAATGGAAAGTTTCTCTTGACTTGAAGGAGTCTCCCAACCCTCAGCAGTGGAGTTGGGAAAAGAAGCCAAGTTGGAGAGATGCTGACCAACACAGGACCTTCTCTTCTTCCAAAATCAGCTGCCAGTCCTTGAAATAATCACCCATGTCTAGCTTTTCTTTCACCATTCCTCTATCAGTTTCTCCCTATTCTCCTCCATATCTATACTATCACTTAAAATATTATCATCTTTTCAAAATCTAAAGAATTCCAGATAAAGATGCTTACTTCCCTATAAAAAACTGGGATGTATGGAAGAGGGACTTTTATTATAGCAGGAAATTAAGCTATTAATATTCTAATGACAAATTCACTTTCCCTTGAAAGCATCTACCTTCTTCTCTATTTTGACACTTCAGCATCATCTTCAGCAGAAAAGGTAAAATGCTACTATTCTACTTAGGAATTAATTTGTGGCTACTCTGCTCTGGTGTAGGGGATTATAAATATAGCAGAGAATGATGAATCAAGAGCCCATACTTTAATAACTGGACAGATGAAAAGCTTTTCTCCAGAACCTGGAGGACTCTGTGTACAAACATACTGATCTTTATTATTTCTGTTGTAATGAAGGGAAGCCATATTGCCCAACCAGCATTGTGGTTTAACTAACAAAATACTTTGGGGCTCCAAAGCAGGTTGAGAGGAACAACTATCATTATATAAATGAATAATCCTGTTAAAGCTTAGTTTTGACATCACTGACAGATAATTTCAGCCTTTCTGATTTTCCACCCTAAATTGCAGTTTTATGGCATTTTTTCCCCCTCTTCACGTACATTCAAGTTAAAGATGCTTTAAGATAAACTGCAAGACTTCTGTCAAGCTTTACTTCAGCTCCCTGCCTGCTCTCCCCCTCCTATTTCTACCCTGCAAGCATCACCCTGGGAAAGGAGCTCTGATTTCAGGCTGAGAGAAAGTCAATAGCTGACAGCAAGGAAATAATCTGAGCCATTGATCGTCACTTCAGGCTTCAGATTCAATACAAACCAAAGGGGAGACACACACTTATAAACACACACACAATAGAGAGTGAATATATTAACTCCTGGTGTGCTACAAAGACTAGGAATTGCTAATGTGATTAATGAGCACAAGAAACACTAAAAAAGACACATTCAGAGGATGAAGAACTTGCATTTTAAGTCATTAAAAATATATTTTAAAAGGCAGTGTGAGAGAACAAAATACTCATCTATAAGGATCAGATTCTTGATTCAACAGTCTAAACTCCCATGGCAATATGTAGGATATAAGAATGAAGCATCCAAATACTCCAAGCTGGCCTATTTCACGCCTGCCTAAGGGCAAACGTGACAAAAAGTCATTTCTGACCGCTGATCATCTCCTGGACTGAGCTGAATTCTCTCGTCAAGTTCCTTACCAAACACATTCAGAAGAAGAGAGTTCAGCTCTGACAGGATGTTGATTGCACACTTAAGCTTGCCAAGGATGCCCTGATCCTTGGCAACAATTTTTTCCTGCAACACAGCAACATCACCCAAAATAATGTGACTCATTTTTAAAGATATTCTTCAATCTATCATCAAACTCATCTTTTACAACTCTATTTTGCAGATTTGTATGTAATCCACTAGCAAGGCCTTTATTTTACATAAATCTCATTTTTCTATCAGATCATATAGAATTTCAGCAGGCCATCAGAAGCTGAACCACTGCATTGAGACTATAGACTATACAAATTGTTCTTCATAATTAATTCACAGAGCGTCCTGAAAATGAAGAGTCTCAAGGCTATATTATGGTCAGGCAGTACCCACCCACACTGAAGATGAGGAGGAGTTGGGTTTTTTTGACACTAGTAAGCCAATATTGATCAGGTGACACTTCACCTAAATGCACTAACATTTATTGAGCAATAATAAAATATATAATTATAGGAATAATATAAAGCATGCTGAAATCATATCCATCATCCTAATACACATTGCCCAATTATCAGACACTAATTTTCAAAAAAACTGGTATGTAAAGGACAACATGTTCTGTCCATTCTTTAAAAGTTGTTTGGTTGGGGTTTTTTATATGAAGTGTCAGTCCAAGTATTTTTAACTGCATACACAAGATGGAATAGCTTTAATGTCAGCTATAATTTATTATTACTTGTATTTAATACAACAAAATAGTCATGTTTTAACTGGCACACAGAACTGGTAATGATTTTTCCTATCAACCATTAAGTCTAATACCTTAATTTATAAAATGCACCATGAAGATACTCCTGAAGTTGAATCTCCTATTAATTTGAACCGTAACTACAAAGTGTACACTAATCAGGGAGGGATGTATCTGAAAAAAGCCAAGGGTTTAGCTAAACAGTTCTGATATACTTTAAGTCTCGGGGGGGCGGGGGGGGGAGGGGAAAGGAAGAAAATAATCCTCCCCTGTGAGATTCCCTAATTCTTCCTGCTTCAGTCTATGGTAAAAACCAAGAATAAGCATGCCTTGCTTCTGCAAGAGTATTTACGTAAGTAATCATCCACATTCTGACTGAAGTTGACAAAGCATTGCATTTCGGGTAAATACTTTGCCCTTGAAAGGGAGGCTGTTGGCAGTGTTTGAGGAATTGTACAGACCAAGCAGCAAGCAATGTGAAACCCTTCAGAGCTCTTCCGAAGCGCCGGAGGATGCAGACATGCGAAACAGCAGCGGTCAAGGGAGGCTGTCCCATGTCCTCAGCACCAAGTCAAAGCCCTTGCAGGTCCCTTCCCAGCAAGGAAGCCTTCAGTGCTCAGGACCAAGTCCTGCACTGAGCTTCATGGTCAGCTATAGATGCACAGCTCTCTTCCCTCCTCGGCCCCAGACTCCCCCCCTCCAGGACAGTCTCTAGTGCCTGCACATTCCTAAATAAATCTGGATACAGGCCTAGCCCTCTCTCTTGGAACAGAGATCCAATTAAATACCACTTTCCAAAATGATCTATGCACACGTCTGTGTGTAAATGCTTCACCTGTGCTACAAATAACACCTGAAATTGAAGAAGATCGTGAGTGATATTCTTGGCAGCGTTAATCACACTGCTTTATTGACATCAACTTGTATTATACTGATCTTCACCATCTGGTCCCAAATCTAATTTGCCTTTCACTGTCTACTTGCCAGCAGTTTACTTTCAATATTTTTCTGAGCTGGTGGAATGAGAAAAGGCTGGTCTGCTTCATTTTTAATTTGTAGTGCGGCTGCCTCCTGTCAGCTTCACTTCTGCGAGTCCTGCCTAGCATAAAGTTGCTATATTTCTGATGCAATCAAGACTTATTTCTCCCAGTTAAAAAGAAAAAAACATTAAAAAGAAATAACTCTACATTTTCACAGACCAGACCTTCATATTATGTTTAAGAGAAAAAGGTAACATCCTATAGGTCTAGCATGAGACACAATTTCCACCCTCCTCATCTTGGCAGCTGTAAGTTGTGTTTAACTCTGACCGAGCGCACTGGCTTCCGCGTGCAAGACAGACGT
This sequence comes from Aramus guarauna, assembly GCA_013400195.1. NCBI lineage: Eukaryota > Metazoa > Chordata > Aves > Gruiformes > Aramidae > Aramus > Aramus guarauna. Next base: position 1,093,387 of record VXBL01002481.1, on the reverse strand, counting down.
TATCTGATGCAACCCCTGACACCACTAACTTTATCTGTGGGTTGAACCTTATGGAACAGGTTGGATATCCAGGCATCAGGGATCCATTTCTGAATCACTGTCCCATGAATCCATCTCTGAAAAGGTCTCTAGTATCAGGAGTCTATGCACAGTTCCCTACCTGTTCATTTTCCAGTGTTATTTCAAGTCTATGAGGTCCAGTATTACTGGTTTCCTAAATTAATGCCTGCCAGTTTATCATCCCAGGAGAAATTCCATCCATTTTCTGTTGAATGCAATAGACAGTTTAGAGAATGGTTCCTGTGAAATATTAATGTTCTTTACACATGAAGTGCCAGGTTAGATCCTTCTATGCATATCTGAAGAGATTACAGGATAGCTAAAATGTATTAAAAATTCAATTTCTTTCAGTATTTATTTACCAAAACACCCACAAACCTTCTATTTATAGATTTTATAATTGCTAAAACTAGAAGCAGACCTGTTTTTCAAGGCTAACTCAAACTCCTTCTTATGAATCTCCATCTTCTTTTGGCTACAGTTATGCGAGATGACAAGTTTATGATCCTCAGTGTGTTGCAACTCTCCTGTAGGGTATTATTAGCCCCTTTGTTAGCTGAGTCTTTCCTGTCAAAATGAGCTCATAAGAGTTTAAGCAAACTGGATCATCTTTATTAAAATGAGTCAAAAAATCACAGGAGCAACCCCATGAGGGAGTCTATGGCAGGTATCTGGGGACAGCAACTTCTTTAGCTCACAGACTTCAGCAGAAGAACAAATGTAGAAAATTGGTAGTTTCGTGGGGTTGTTTAGAGTGTGATTCATCTCCCAGTTACATGACTCATCTCCCAGTTCCAGCCTTCTGCTTGTATGGGATCATTTCCATTTCAGCACAGCCTACCAAGCCAACCTCTGCCCCTCGCCACTCCATCCTCCAAGCAAGATTCCATTTAAAGCAATAAGAGCCAACCTCATAACCCAAGACATGCTGTACAGTATGATTTCTCTTTGCAATACAGTTTTAACGACAAATACTTAAGCTGGATGCGTAAATGCTTCCCAAGGATTAAGATGACAGGATCAGTACTCTGGGTCACACGTTCAATTCTAAGCACCTCCGTATTGTTTCACTCTGTGGTATATTGATCCTGGACACTCTTGCAGGCAGGGAGATTGAAAGCATGGCTTGTACTTTTCCCAGCACGTCAAACATGCAGGGCTGTCTTCACATAGGGCATCCCGTTTTACCTGTAAAAGGGGTGCACAGGAGCTCAAGGCTCATTTCCTCACTCTTGGCAAGGCAATCCATTATGGGGCTGGCCAACAGGCAATTCATTTTAGCAGTACGTGGAGTGCTTGCAATGGGAGAGGAAGGTGGGTAGATGGGCTAGACAAAGTCTGAATGAACTATAAGATTAAAAACAGCCTGTAAAGACACACAGGTCAGCCTATCCTGAATTTCCAGCGGACACTGAAGCCACAGGGTATAGCAGCGGGTAGGAAAGGGCATGCTCATACCACCCTCAAAACATCTGTCTTCAGGACTGGGAAGGGATGTTAAACCTGGTCCAGCAACAACTGCAAGTCTTCCACCTGCTGCTGAGGCTGTGCAGAGAAGACAAGCCATAAACAACCTCCTTTAAAGGCAAATCCAAGCAGGAGCCGAAATCAGGGGCTGTGAAATCCTGTCTGAAGAAGATCCCCTTTCTCCAGACTACCTAGCTCAGGCACCTAGGCATGACAACACAAATACACTCCTTGACCTGTACCTCACCTGCTCAGCTAGCAACATCACCTTTAACTGAACACCAGTTCTGCCAAACATGAAAGACTGAATTATCGTATCCTACAGTAATAGAACCTCTTAAGTGGGATCATTGATTTTAGTTTGCCTTCAACTCAATTATTCAGGCCCCTGCTAAAATAATTCCTAATCTTTGGACCATCTACTGACTGAGCATTACCCAATAATCTCTGACCCTATTACACAGCCCCCAGGGAAATTTATTTCTGACGACATTTTAGAACCATCTATGTATTGCTTTTAGCCTCTAAGTTTAGAGACCAAAATAAAGCCTTTCCAGGACTACATGAGATATGCTGCTGTGATTTGGGGTTAAGTCTTAAGTGTTGTGGAGAAAAACAGGTCAAAAATCCCATGTCAGAAAGGGAAAGGAAACATTTCCAGGGAAATCAAAACCCAGTGCTGAATAGCAACAAAGTGAAACTGGCCCATCAGTTTTTTCTTGGCCCCGCTGAATCAAGTGTGCCCTGAACAAGTACATAGCAACCATTGTGTAAAGCAACCTAATGTGAAAATTCAGTTCTGAATAATTAGCAGCCTGATTAATTATGACCTCCATTCAGCAAGGTACTTAAACAGCTGAGCAATCCCATTAACTTCCCTAGGACTACACAGAAGATTGACATTAGGTGAACGTGTGTTGCTAGACCCTGCTGCGAAGTGAGGGTTTTGCCACTGAAGCCTGTAGGTTATCTATCCATCTTCCCAGGCTCTCAATCTTCTGAATTTATGGGCATCCACATCTCTCTATGCTAGATTATTGCCTCTCTAGTCAAGTAGAATAGATGTCCCTTCTGTGTCCAAGTGAGGAAGACAGGAAGAAAAGGCGGATGAAGGAAAAACTTGTGGCTGAAAAGATCTCAGCCACTCAAGAGGTTTATCCAGCAGCAAGGAAGATCTATGGTCTTTATATCCCTCTCCTCGAGGCAAGATTTCATTTTTAGATTAAAAACTTCAACAGCCACTTGCTGTATTTGAAGAGCAAGTTTCTCCTGTGGCTAAAATTGATAGGATGCCATATGCTATAAAAGGTTAACACCAGTACTATTGTAATCCTTGGCCACAACCTTCATTTCCTTAATTTGCTGACACAGAGTAATGTAGGGCTGTGCTGTATGAGAGAATACTAAGCAATCGGAGTTACAAATTTTCTCTGAATATCTAAGTTGACCTTTGAAGCTTTCAATAAAAATATAATTTAAAGAGGGGGGAAAAAATGTTAACATGGAAATGGAATTACAGGAACAGGACCAAATTCATTCCTTTGACTTGATATCTACTCATGTTTGATGTCAGCTATATAATTATACATCACAGCTTGAGAGAAAAAAAAAGTATTTTGCTCCATGCTAAAAGCAGACCACATATAAATGGTTTATTAACTGGAAAGGAATTGACAGAGCCCAAGTGTTTGGGGGCAGGCACAATCACAGAGCTTTGTTAATGATTTGAGCTTCCTCCCTCACACACAGGCCTGATTTCTCATTTAGGGGTGTTTTACTCAGAGCACAAAGGGAACTTTGAGGGCCATTTTTTATTTACATCTACCCTAGGATGCCATGCATTGCTAGAGAGGTGAAATGTGGCTTTTGTCTACATGACAACCTGGCCTGTGGGATTTTAACAGAAAATCTTCACCAGGAGCTGCCAGCACAAATGCCAAGTGCTCCCTCCAGTCCTACAGCCTGTCTTCACAAAAGCAGAGCACCAGAGATTTCCAAACTAGGGATTAAGTATGCCACGTAAGAGGTAAGTATGGCTATTAATATTCTCCAGAGATCCCGGAGCAGACAGTAGTTGACATGGGTATGCTTCCTCCGAATCCCTGTCAATTAGCAGCACTGCTTCAAGCACAAGGCGTGCATGAAATAAGGTCAGAAAGAGGAGGAAAAACAAAGAAGCCAGTCTGGTGGCCCTCACAATAAGTGTGACAAGAGAGAGGTTCCATTTTGCTTTTACATCAGGCAAGAGAGCAGGAAAAAGAAAAAAAGGGATCTTAATTCCAGGTGGGGGAGCTGAGACCATGACAGTTTCCATGCAGGGAAAACAGGTTTTTGCTCATTCAGGGAAAACCCATGAGCCAGGATGTTGCTGGATAAGCCACGTAATAGAGAAATCATCCACCACCCTCAACAGGGAACAAAGAGCTTGAGAGTCAATATCCCAATCTCTTCCTTTGAGCTCTTTGGTAAAAGCTGAATATGATCTGCTTGATTTTCATGACAAGTTTTGCTGCTGTTCCCCAATAAAAGCAAAACTTGAAAGGCGAAAAAACACACATCAAGACATCACACAAGCAAGGGGGGAAGCAACAGCAGATTCATTGATCGAAAGCAGCAGTTAACAGCTGTATGCAGTCTCTCCTATGCAGAGAAAACCTAACTTTGTAGCAAAAATTATCCTTGTGTTAGCAAAGCCTGCTATCTTAGCTGTTCAAATCCTGGTGTTTGACAAACCTCCCTCTTGGATCACTGGTTATAAGACCGAGCACCACTTTTCTAATGTTTGGAGATATTTTCTCCCAAATCCAGCCTGCTGCAGAAGCAATAGAGAAAACATGTCTTTAAGTGAGATACTCACAGGCATCCTTAATATTTGTCTTATGCAGGGGTCCACATTTTGCCACCTTCCCCGACAACACAAGACACTCATGCCTGCACACCGCTACAACAGGTCAAGGTACAACACCACAAAGCCTCCATGCACTCAAACTGGACGCCGTGCACAAACAGCTCCCCCAAATCCTCCCAGCCCTGCAGTGACATATGGCAAGATAGTTTTTAAAATCGCTGCCATAGTGCTTAAACGCACCACAACGCGCTGTAGCAAGTCTGGATTTTTATGCTCCAATAGTAGTTATTTTTCTAAAGGTCAAATTTTACATGTTTATTTTGACTGGTGCCCTGCCCAATTGAAAGACACAGCTATATTAATAGTTCACAAATTAAATGCTCAGCTCGTTCTAGGAAACCATACAGAGTTTTGCTCTAATTCATCCAGAGAGTGACATTTCATCCCAGAAAAGGCCAGGGCAGCGTCCCAGCACAGAACATCTGGTTGGCTAACACAATGGAGCACAGCACCTGCGAACACGCTCAATGTTTGCTTTGTAACTATTTGTCCCCCATCCGCGCAAAAATATGTTTTTAGGCTGTTAAAATTCATTCCTTGCCAGGGGAGTCTGGTGTGATAATGCAGCCTGTTTATCTTGGAAAGTCCTCATTTCTGGGCCATGCATGGCTAAGCCAAAATTTCTGGAAGGTGAAAGGGGGAAGAGGAGGTTTTCTTCCTTTTTTTTTCCTCTCTACATTTTTTTTTCCCCTAGTTTTTGCAGCTTTTTAGACATTCTGCTGAGCATCTAGTGGGATCAGACTGAGCCAAACACAGCACAGTTAAGAAAAAACAGAGATCGATTGCAGCAATGTCTGTGGTTTAAAATCTATCATCCAGGGGCTAAGGAAGCACAAACAAACTAATAAAAGCAGAAAATTATGAAAACTGGGCCTTAACGCCAAGCAAAATTTCTTAATTTAGGGCTCTCCTAATGGCTGAAACCGCCACCAAGTTGGCTCTGGGGGACAATCCCTCCTCCTGCCAGATCCTTCGTTTGGAAGGGAGAAACTCCAGGATCGCAGCCAGCCTAAGGTGTTAGTGGGGGAAGGAGGTTTGAGAAGGAACAAGGCTGGGGGAAAGAAAAAGTCTTATAAAAAGTCCTGCCAAAAGGGAGGTGCAGGATTATAGCTGAAAGTTCAAGATATATTGGGTAGGCTTCAGCCTCTTGGCCAAATTCTCCACTAGCACATACAGGCTACAAAAATACAAGGGGACTGACCACTAGAAAACCCACTCAGTGGCCTGGAAGCAGCTTCCGGAGGCCCAGACCTGGCTTAAGAGGTGGCTAGCACTGATGTGTCACAGGGTGGAAAGAGGGGGACGTGCAAGGTGGGGAGAAAGGGACAACGAGGGGGATGGATGAGCCAGCTGCTGTTACTGCTCCACTGCTGCAGCTCCTGGCTACGTCCCTTCATGGTCACAGCAGCCAAAGGCCAGTTTCAACAATTTCTTCTTTGGTTTAATTTTCTTAGTTGCAAAAAGCATTTTTGAAAAGAAGAAATAATGAAGAAATAAATCCCATCCTTCCCTCCCCCCCCCCCCCCCTTTTTTTTTTTAAAAATACATCATGGATTTAATCTGAAAACAGAACAGACAACAGCATGGTGAGGATACCAGTGTCTGACAGCATCTTCCCAATGTGTCATTCTCAAACTGACCAACCATGTCCAAGAGGCCATTTCTCCTCCTACCCTGACACTTTGTACTACTGAACAACCTGGGCAATGGTGGCACTATGAGATTTTGTTAAAAAAGGATATAGGGGAATAAAATGCAACACAAGATTTTTCCTCCTGCTGCGTGGCCTTCAGCAAGTCAGTTCACCCCTTCATATTGTAATAAGTCAAGCCAGCTGAAAATCTGGGTGAGAAATAGGAATCCCATTGAAAACTAGATGCTACATTTTAGTTGAGATTCTTCTTAATAAGTAGTAACTCATGTTAAACAGCACACCAATTTTAAGGTACACAGAAGGCAAGCTTGGCATAGCCTTCACACAAGAAGAATCCAATTTATAAGACAGAGCTACTGAACAAGAGCTCAGGTTCCAGATATCCCTGCAATAATATGGATGCACGACCCCTCACTCCTCATACACATGCAATAGGCCTGGACACCCCTCTGGTAAGGCCGTAAGACATCTGTGTCTCCCTGGAGGAACAGGACTGGCTGGAGACCAGGGCCTCCACAGATGACCATCAGAGCAGAAAAGATCATTTGCTAAACCACAGCATGTAGTAAGAAAGCTTTAGGAGCAGCACATCACATTTCCCTTCTTACACCCCATTGTAAAGTCATTCTCCCCATCAGTAGTAAGGTTTATTCTACTGTTTTACAGGACATGAATGTTTCCGTCCATAGCTTTCCAGTTCCTTGCAACCTCCCTTCAACCCAGTGACACATCCTATCTTTTTTACATATTTTTCAGGAGGTGAACAACAAATTCCAGCACTCATGATTAAGAAAAATCTAACAGAAACTCACCACTCTGGGCACACCAAATTCTGACATGACTTGCATTAAAGGAGAATTCAGGGACTCCATTATCTTCAGGAGAATTAATGTTCACACAGATTAGATTTAATTCAGATTTTCACCTTCTGGATTCTCTCACTTGCTCTGTTGACATCTTTAACAGGAGCTAAGGATTATTATCGCCATTTTCAGTCCACATAGATAATTTAGAAGCCTGTGGGTTGTATCAATCAGGTGAAAAAATAAATACATGAGTAATCAAACCATACTAGTCTGCCAGAGTTAATCACACTTCTGGGATTGCATCTGGCTTTCTCCTTTTCTCTATTTCATGTGGTCTTGCTTACCTCGCATCCCCCAACACAGAAGCTGCAGCCACATATGAATGACAAAAAGTTTCCCCACATACACGTACACCTGCCAGCACAGAGGGGTGGGCAGAGCTCCCTGCACCCAGCTCTAACTCAGCAAAGCATTCATCCCATGGTTTCAGTTCATGGCATGGCATCATCTCTGCTTTGTGTTGGGAGCATGAGCTCTTCTACGCGGATGGAAGGCGAAACAGATTTCCAAGTCAATGCTTACTTGGGTTGCCAAATGTCATTTGAAATTAAGTTCATACTGTAATTTGCAAAGGCTCCACATCTCACTAGCCTGTCTTAAGCACTCTTCTAAGTAATTGTAGATAAAACAAGGCATGGTCAGAGCAAAGTGCCAAATGAGTTGTGACATCCATTTTCAATTAAAAATAGCAGTAATTGAAAAGTGTTTAGCTCCACTGAAATATTCTGGGTTGGCAGCCTTCATGAGAGATCCAGCATGGGCAATGAAAAACTCAGTCATTAAATTCCTACCTCCTTCCTAGTGTGCTTCAAACCTACCCTAACAAAACACATTGTTAAAAACAACGAGAAGATCCATTTAACGCAGTCCTTGGACATCCCACAGAGACTGCCAGCCAGAGTATCCATTAAAGAGGGCAAGGACAGAAAAATTGCCCTTTTAGCCTTCTTTGTAACCTCTCTCTGTCTTTCCCCTGCTATCTTCCATTCTTCCCATCCTCTCATCCCCAAGAGGCAGGAAGAACTGACTTTTCAATTTCCAGCTCCTTCCTGAGCCTATCTGCTGTTTGTCAAGCACAGGCATTAAAGCATAGCACTCTTGTCTTACTCTAGTGAGCCTGTTTTGGAGGCCTTATATGAAAGGTAACTACACGTGTGCATAATACAGTCATTTTTCATAGAAAGACATCATAATTGAACAATATAAATCAGATATCATTAATTATATAGACAGATTCCCCAAACTACTGGCTGAAAGAAAGATGAAGGGGAAAAAAAATAGTTATCCCTATAACAGAAATGAGTTAACGATGTATATTTCCTTCTTGTAACATTTTTCAAATTAGAAGTTTGCACAGAATTGGTTTTGACTTGTAACTGAACCATCCTCAACTTCCCAGGGACAGAAAACCTATTTAAGGATTTTTTGCTGCTTCTTCCTTGAATTGTGAGAAAGCCAAGAAGCCCTGGTCACTCCAGGACTCTACACATTACAGATACAGAAAAAAATTACTTTTCCTGATGCACAGCATTTGCAATCCAAGCAAACTGGAATAAAAGAAAGCAATTGTCATTAAAATATCTTTTATAAAACACAGTCTGGAGTTGTAACGAGGGGCATAAATTTAACAGCATCCACTCTCACTGGTACCATTTTAGTGAACTGGTTTTTAACTATTGAGTCATGTCACATGGGAAAAATCACTAGCTATGTGGATAAAGAAAGATAGACTAACATACAGTTCCAAATACTGTGATAAATATTTAGATGAGTGACTGTAGTGTTATAGCATAATAAAAGCATATTTTAGGCTAGTGTAAATGCATATATATCTCTTCACTGCAGTACTACTATCTACAGATCCTTAAGCAGACAGACTCTATAGGTGTTTGTCGTGATGTACCTAGGTGTGGGTTTTGGCAAAGAGCCAACATGCGCAGCTTTCTAAGTTTCAGAATTCCCCCAACCTCCATTATTTCCACTTGTGATTTTAGTTTTCAGTCTCCCAGCCAGAATAAGACCAACCAAACATTTAAATGTAAACTCCACAAGATGCCTCATCTCTGTTATTTTCCAGTGAGGTGTGGAAAATAATAAACTCCTGTTTCTACTGGAGCCATACGGAGAGAGAAATCTTTCATACCCCAAGCCTCAGGCAAAGCCACCAGACCAAGCTGGAATTATTAACAAAGTCCATGGGCCAGGAGACAAGGTGGGGCAAGAAGATCAGAGCCCTCAATGTTCATTTTGAGTCACCCAGTCTAAGGTAAAAATTTATTTCCCCTGCTGCACTGGACACAAGTGTTAGCAGATACTTTGGCATCACTGGGACAACAAAATTTTGAGTTCTCTGCAGCTGCTGGAGGTACTCATGAAAGGATTTGTCTCCCAGAGCAAGTGTAATGATCCCAATAGGCTCTAATGCAGAAAGGGCAAGGAGGACGGAGTTCATGACCAGCACAGATAGTGTTAGGGGATTTCTGTTAAAAGGATTCATCAGGGGGTGAACGGGGAATGGCAATGTCCATCTATCTCCACACAAGACAGAAATGGGACAAAGGTGGAAAAGCAGAAGTTACCAACACGTCATTGCTGTGCTTAGCGTTTCCCAATGGATTCATTCTGTTAAATCTTTTTGCCCATACCTCCCAAGTGACCAATGCACATTTCAGGGTGCCCCACGATGGCCAGCCAAAACAGAGACACTTGGAGGTGGCCAAAATGCTGCAACAGCAACTGAGGCAACTTCCTTCAACCAGGAAAATAATAATGTGCATGTCCCTGGCCTTCTGCTCTCTATCTCCAAGACTTCCAGTGTCTATCTCCAGCTCTCAACTTAGAATTGGAAAATTCTGTGATTATGCACAAATCCACTGAGATGTAAGTCCTCCACCACTTTCTTCATAGGAAGAGATAGATTTGCACATAAAATGGTCAGAAATCACCGTAGACATAAGGACATGAGCAGGTCCATTCAAATCCAGTTATGTGATGTGCAAGCTAGTAATGTTAATTCCTCTATGGTCCTCACAATGTAGGACATTTATCACTAATAGTGTAATAATAATAATGAATAATAATGAATTCCACTGGCTGCAGGAACAATGGAGTGACACAGATGGAAAAAATATCTTCTTTTCCCCTGGCTTGTTACACCTGCAAATATACCAAATTTAAAAACAATGATGATAATATTAAGTCCTAAAAGGCGTTTTTCTGATTCCATCTGCACAAAGAATGAAGCACTGAACAGGAAATTCACAGTTCTCCATTTTCCAATGTCACTGGAAAAAGATTAAAGAGACCAAGCAGTGAAATACTACCCAAGGCTGTCATTTGACCAGTAGGGAAGGCTGATATTTGCAGAGATCCTTCAGGTCTGAGCTTTCTCATCCACTCATATCACATTCCCCCTAAACTCTCTGCCTTGCTCCCTTCAGCTAAAAGGGCAGTTGCTAATCTATTTATGCAGGGCTGACAATGAAGGCAACCAGATCATGCTTGGAGAGAAAACAGCAAAGGGCTTTTCAGCTCAAAGACCCAACATGGCGTGTTGGATGCTGTTGGAAGACATCTGCAGTGCTGGCTGTATTTACAGAGCTGCTGAGTGGTGATGGCTGGCTTCCTCCTGAACATGAGCCAAGCATCATGGGCGTCTGCTATTAATGAGCGAGCAGAGGATCCTAATGGGGCTCTTGTCAGGCTGAACAGTACACACAGTTTATTCTTCCCGCAGCCTCAGGGAGTGGTTACTGGATGCTGAAAGACTCTACAGAGCTGAGAGTGCTCACAGAAAAAGGGGGGAGCACAAGAGAGCATGAGGCTCTATTCCCTATGCACTGCCACTTCAGACAGGCCCCTAAATATTTCTGTGCCTCCGTCTATTTGTAAAGTCAAGATGATACTGCACCTTTCAGAGAGGTGCACGGAAGCCACTAGTGCCTGCAACTTTGATAGCAGGTGCAGAGTAACATAACTCACCTTCAACAACTGCCTTGATGCTCCTACACAGCATGTCCATCCACAATACCTTTAATCTTGCATTTTCATATGTTAGTATAAAGGAATTAAACCCTTAGTGGAACAGAAATGCAGGACCATTGGTACCTCCAGTTGCCAACAAAACTAAACTGCAGCAGGCACCTGGGAAGCCCAGAGGGACATTCATGGTTGAGAACATGAAATGTAATTTTTAAAGTCAACTGATTGATTCCTCTGGTCACAGGAGTTACTGGCATGGGGCCAATGGCACTGACACCCAATCAACACACGACATTCCCATCCACATACCAAAATCCATTTCGAAATAGAAATGACTATATGTTGTACTGCAGGGATATGAGAAGGGAAGCAAATGACAACTCTTCCAGACCTTCTGAGGATGACAGAACAATTGTTAGTCAGATGTAAAACCACTGAACCAATTCTGAGGGTATTTCTCCCGCCTTACACTTGGGTAACTCAGTAGTCCAAGCACAAACTTAATTGTCGAGTGGGCTCCTACACTGCAACAAAACAGGGAAGCTACACACAAGCCAGCAGCTCTGTAGCTAACGTGGGTATGCAGTTTGGAGGTTAACTCACATAACGCTTTTGGAATTAAAGTGTTTTTTTAAGAAACTGGATTGTTAACATTTCAAGTTCCTCTAAAAAAAAAAGGAAATAAGCAACTTAAAAAAATAGTGGTGATTTCGATTGGTTTTGCAGGTGTGAAGAAGGCATAACACAGGAGAAAGAAACCCCTAAGTGATGAATAAATCCCAGGCTGATACAGAGGAAAGCAAAAGGAAACTTACTACACTGATGACAAACTTTCCTGCATGACGTGGTTCAGCCCCAGCCGAGCACCACGCACTACTCGCTCAGCACCCCCTCCCCCAGTGGGATGGGGAGGAGACTGGGAAAAACAAAGGCAGAGTCCCACAGGTTGGGATAAGGACAGGTCACTGGGCCAGCAAGGGAGAGGGAAACAGCAGCAGCACTGATAAGGAATGTTCACAATGGGTGATAACAAAAAGCAATCTACCAATCCGATGACAGACCACGGGCTCAGCCCCTCCCTGACTAGCCCCCTTTTGTGGTGAGCACGACATCACATGGTATGCAATAGCCCCCTGGCCAGCTTGGCTCACCTGTCCTGGCTCCTTGTGAAAGTTAACTCTATCCTAGGCAGGATACTGCAACTCCAGGAAAGTGCTTCAAATCTCAAGAGGAAATTCTGTCCCCACATTTCAAGACTACTCAGGTAGTTCTGTTAAATACTGTTTTAATACTTCCAAGTCCAATCTCAGCCAGAATTTGACAAAACAGGCTGTATTTGAGGCATCAAGAAACAAAAAGAGAAAAAACATTGACATGTTGCCTGAGGTTTTCAGAGACCTCAGGAACAAAACCAGAAGTGAACAAAAAGCCCCAATTCTTACCTCCTGAAAGAACTACAAATGCTCAGTAGTAGTAAAGAATTAAACAACAACTAAAGAACACCTAGAATAGTCTTAAAAATGCATATTCCAGCCAGAGGTAATGTGGAGTATTCTGGGATTACTGTGCTGTTAGGTAGATTCATTGACTCTAAGGCCAGCAGAAGCAGCCTATTACCTAGGAAGTTAAATGTCATTGCCAGTCATTAGACTTTCTGCAGCCACATGGCTAAACTGCTTTCAGGAATAGACTCTTGCCTCAGCACCTCTTCAAAACTCACTTTGGGCCAGAATCTTTGAATGTTACACCAAACATATGGGAAATAATTGACTCTAGTTAAAACATGATCCCACCTCCGCTTAAGCTGACATCACAGCTAGAAATGAAGAATGGGAAAGAGACACTTTATGTTCGTTTTTTATTTGAATCCATTCAGCCATCCCAAATGACAAAAGAGGGCCTGGGGAGAGAAAAAAAAAAGTCTGTCTTTATGAAAGATGTCTGGGTGTCCAGATTACATCTAAAGCCAGTCTCACTCACACTTCCCATCATGCATTACTGAAACATCCCTAGCTTTAGGAGGTATCGACATTTCAGCTCGTTAGTATTATTTACCACTGCAAAGTCAGCAAGAACTTTTACACTAGCTCAAACCACAGAACATAAATAAGCAACTAGCAGATCATCTTAAGGGCTGGGTGGAGCCCTTTCCTCTTCATCCCCAGCACCTCTCCCTATCCACTGCAGCTGTGAACAGGGAAAAGGAGCGCTTGAGATGGGTTGCAGAATTTAGATTTACACAACAAGCATCCATAATGGAACAATACTGCTAATCTCTCCCTTTGGCCCACTGAGCCGCAAACAGAAGCACCAAGAACTAGAGTATTCTTTCTTACAGGGGAAAACACAAAACTTTTTTTTTTTCCTTTTTTTAATCAAGTAAAACTTCACTTGTCTTGGCCTTTTTTTTTTTTGCCATTGCAGCCCCTTTACAAACTCAACCTTGTGGCTGACCAGAACCAGTCAAGCAATTAAACTTCAACTCTCTTGAAATCCACCTCCCTGGTAACCCAATAGCTCCCACTACTGACCTTCTAGAAAGAAAATTGATGTACTTGTGCTTACCCAAGGAAGTATGTAACAGAGAAGGCAATAGGTCATTTCAACCCACCACTTCTCATTCTGCATTTTGCTTGTGGAGCTAATTTTCTACCACACAATTAATACCAACAGTTACTGGACTTAATACCACCTTTCTTCACCCAAGCAAAGTGTTCTTGTAGAGAGTATGTATAAAGTACACAGGTATTTAGTATTACCAGTCCCTCTATGCATGGGGTTGCATGGGTTATTTCACCATCTGGCTCCAAGCTCTAGTTAAAGCGCTGCTGATGTCTCATTGGAAGGTTTTAACTAGTTGCTGTCATGACACTAAGACAGAGGCACTTGTCTAAATTGTGATTTTCCTTAACCTCACAAAACAGTCCTTATCTTTTCTCCACATTTTTTTCTGAATTTTGGACTTAATCCCTTTGATATTCATAAAAGTCTGTTAGCCAACATTATACCTAGCAAGCTGTTTGTGGAACAATATGCTAGCCCAAAAATTTGACATGAGAACTGGAAAGGCAAACCACTCTCCAATGATAAAACTACCCTATATTTGCACTGTGAAAATAAAAAGAATCAAGTGTCTGATATGGGACAAACAGCATCTATAATTCACTAGCTAAAGAAAATCATGTCAGAAAAACATTCATCTCTTGTCAGATCTTTTCTATAAGAGGACCAATAGGTAATTAGATTTTTTTTCCAGGAGCCAAAGGGGACATCAGATTTTTCTCTTTTAACTTCCAAAAAAAAAAAAAAATCAGTATTCTTCCATTGATGCTGGAGCTGTTCTACTGTGACACATACCATACTCAGCCAACATGTCAACAAATGAAACACAGCAGCTGCTAACAATTTTATCTATTATCTTTTCCTTCAAGAAATCTCAGTCTGTCTTTGTTTGCCCATCTGCTTAAAAAAAAAAAACACACACAATTAACACCTGCCATAAGAGCATCCCAAATGTTTTTCATTTTCTATGTTCCTGAATGAAGACCTGCCTGGAATTTGAAGGACAAGCTTCATCTTTACACCACTGCTCCACAATTAACCCTACCCCCATCTCTGGCTCAAGCACAGCAGATGTTAAATACTATAGAAATTACCTATGAAGGTGGTCAACAAAAACCACTGAACACTTCTTTGATCCTACAGAGACTTCAGCACCATCAAGGCTTCTCCTGCAACACCTAGAACAGGGTTACTATTTCAGCTGGTACAAGAAAGTGCTTGGGTCTTGACACAAATTCCTGTGTGTCAGAGAGGATAAATAGAGAGAATGATCCCAGAACAACTCTATCAGCAGGTTGCAGCTGTGAGAAGGAAGATTTCATCTAGTTTGATCCCCACTCTACTTCCCTCAGCTGTGCATGTTTATTTGGACTCCACTCAGAGATAAGGAGTCAAGTTTAAACGTATATTTGTTGTATATAACCATAATGCAATGGGCCAAGCTATTTCCCAGGGGATCAGGCCAGGAATCAGTTCCTAGCATATCATATTCCCATCCATATCCTCCAGATATTTTATTAGCTGGTCTATTCCATATTATGCATTACAGGAAATGGAAGGGATTGAAGAATACAATGTTATTGGAAGATGCATGGCACAGTTTCACGGCATCAATTGGAAAGGCTCTAGGAACAGCCGAGGTTCTTTGATGGAGCTGAGTTTACTTTCAATGTGGTACAGTGCTGTGCAATTCAGACTTGAAAAATGACACCTGTGAAACAGCAGGATGAAGATGTCTTGCTCTGCAAAACATTCAGTTTTATGAGGTGGGAACTGGAAGTCTCAAGGACAAATCCCTCATGCAATCTCTCCTATCCAAGTGAGGACAGTATCATGAAGGATGCACCTGGTTTCTCAAAAGGACCCAGATACGTTATTTCACTACTTTCTGCCTCAAGTCAGAGACTGGAACAGTGGACATACATGTGCATATGATGGAAAGGAGAATTTTGGTCTTGTTGTTGATTAATGTTTACATAGCCCCTTCAGATTCCACAGGAAATGTGCTCCAGATTTGTAAGACAGTCCTAAAAACCCAACCACACAACAAGGAGGACGAGGATGTGAAGAAGCACCTTCTTGAATACTGCTCACCAACCATTCCTAAACAAACTCATCATAGGGAAAACAAGCAAAAATGCTCTTAGCAAAGATGGATTCAAAGTTCAGCTTCAGCAGAGATAAGTTGTTCTGCTGAACTTTCACAGCTACTGAATACAAACTTCTCTGGATTCAGTTCCCTACAAAAAAAAAAGCCGTAATTTCAATCAGCTGCAATGACTTCTGTAAAGGTTCACAGCTTTCTATAGGAAGAAATGGATTCAGAAGAGATGCTCAGATTCCATTGGCCTCCATAGTTTTTATACAATTAGAGATGTTGAGAAGCTGATTGTCCTTTTGTTTCCTTTCTTTTTCTCTTTGTAGACTCAGAGAAGCATAATCCTGAATTGATAGCTTCTCCAAATGCTCAGGCTATGATTTATCAGTCCAGGAGGCTGCAGTGGAGAAGTAATTGCATTAGCACTGCCACTGATAAATAGTGCTTTCTTCAGACTTACGAGCCGCTGAGGGCTAATTACTCCTCAGATTCCAGATTCCGTTTGGCTTTAATCACAGGGTGAATCATCTTCTTCCAAACGTGGCAGATATTAATGGCAGCACATTTATCCTAATTAATCTTCCATGGGGAAGGCCTTTTCTTTTAATTAAAGACATGAAAACGTGCAAAAATGACAAAAGAGCATGTGGCCAAGTAAGGACAAGAATCAAAGCACCTCAGACGATGGTGAGGATTGTTTTCACAAGGAGATAACGTAATGAGCCATATTCATCCTTGGCATCTGGATTTTGACCTTATTAAGCTGACACATTGAGACAAATTCATCTTCAACACTTCAGCTAAGGGAAAGTGGTGTTGATGAAGGAATGGAGGACCCACTTTAACATGGTTGGCTTTGTGGCTTAGCCATTAGTACTCAAGCCCCCCCAGAGAGCTACAGCTCAATAATGATCATACGCAAAAGCCAGAAAATCAACAGGTTATTTGGCTGCAGAAACCTCCTGCTGCCATCTGTCAAAACATAAGACAAAGAACAAACACCAGAGCTCAAGACAAGGTAGGATCAAAATTTCCATCAAATCTAAGCAAAACTAACATTTCACTAAACACTCACTAGTTCCTAAGAGATATTCTTCAACCTATTACACAAAAGTTAATAGGATATAATATATCAGGTCTTATAAAGCTTGCTACTGGAAACATTGTTCACAAATACAGGCTCAGATGTCAGTCACTCTGCTGGGAACTAGATGTTGAGAATATGAGCTTCTTTCATAGAAGTCATAGGTGTTCTGTGGGCAACACACAAAATACGTTCTGTGAAATATATGTTTCTGTGAATAATCAAAGATCCTGTCTAGGTTATGATGATTTGCAGCATCAAGAATTCCTTTAAATTAGAAGTGAATCTATGCTCATGGCACAAAACCATCTTCAGGCAGACATAACTTTTCCTATCCTGTGTCTCAGAGACAGGCTGTGGAGACAAAAAAAAAAAAAAAGAAGTCAAGAATAGCAAGAATAACTCATCAGTCAGCCCTATTACATTATTTGGAGTCAGTTGTCAGATTGCTTACCACCCTGCATGGTCAGTTGATAAATACTCAGCTAGGGTCTGAACAGTGGAGTTACAAAGAGGCAATTATTCTCACAATGTGAACAGATAAGATGGTGGGATAACATTTTCTTTGAGATTTCTCATAGCGTATTTAACTCAGGACCTATTTTGTTCTCAGCATCTCCAGTAATTGCAAAGAAGAGACCCTTACACAGTGCTATCCCTGGAGATTTTACCAACATTTGTACCTTACAGCTTCCTTAAGCAAAAGGCCATTTGGTCTGCACATTCATGTATTGCTCATTTAGTTTACAAAGAGCAGAAAACCCTGTTCCAAAGACTCTCTGAAAGGAGACCAAGATGCAAAACAGCTCTTGCCCTGACCTAGCATATTTTAAATATCACAGCTTTAGTTTAACCTGATGGTTACGTGGTGTTCCGAAGCACTGAGGAAATGTACCTACTGGTACATTAAGTGAGATTGCAGTCAATACTTCTAAAGTGCCTGTTTATGCTGCAGCAGAGAGCTGATAAACAGCCTTGCTTCTAGTTTCTCTTAATTTAGAATTCATTACATCTCTCTTTCCATGAAAGATAAACCAATAGCTGCCCTTGACAGCTGTTTTCTTTGGGGTCATTCTCTCTATACACCCATCTACTCTTTCTTCAGGGGGTTTTGCTCACTGTAATGCTAGCTCTATCAATTTCATTCAATTCTTCCAGCACAATCTACAGGGACTGAGGAGGACAGCAAAGCCAAATGCATTTAACCATTTGGGTACCAGGCATCAGTGTGAATTATGATAGTCAAAGGAACTGCGGGCAACAGCAAGAGCTCTATCACAATAAGGAGTATGAGTAAATGAGAAGATTATGCCAAAAGGTGAGACACTCAGCAGGATGCCAGCTGCATTGACTTGAGATGTTTTATTTTGCTTCCGCTCATATTGCAGCTGGCTGCAAACTCTGCCAGGGTCTCAGCTGGAGATTCAGCCATGTTAGTGTGCCAGGTATACACACAGGGCACATCCAGCCTTTTTAGAGCAATTATTACTTTCCAGAGCTCTTATTTATAGTCACAAAAGGACAGATATGACTGCTTGAAGAGCATGAGAATCTCCTATTATATCAGTGGTTCATGTAGCCCAATGTAATTTCTCCAACAGCAGCCACAGGAGATGCTATTTGCAGAATATGAAGCCTGTGTGATGCCTTCCTCAGCATATTCCACCAACACACACACCTGCCTACTCCCTTCAGTATCCATTCAGAGACCAGTTATTTGTGACATTATCTTTTCCTTTTCAAGCCTGCTGATGTCATTTAAAAAGCTCCTCCAGTTGTTCTCTGCCTGAAGAAGGCTGCTCAGGTGGGAAGCTTATAAAGGAAGGTAAAAGATGAGTCTGGAGAACAAAGAGGGCAATGGAAGATGAGCAACCTAAACTATACCATCCTCAACAGTAACTCAGGAGTATAGTAAAAAAGTTCCCAGTGCCCAAAGTCTGGAAAACCAGCCTGACACTGTACAGAGAGTTCCCAGGGGCCTGCTGAGGATTTAGTGTCTTCATTCCTAGGGTGACACCACAAAACTACAACATTCAGATTATAAACTCAAAGAGGATGCAGAGGCAGTAACTTTCATATTGCCCCTGTGAAAACACAGGGATGTCCTTGGTAGAACTTTTCATAGTACTGTGAGAATATCATGACTCCTTGTTTTAGGAGGAGCATGTACTATCCATAGGTTTCTCATATTATTCATTCCTCAGCCACCTCTTCAGCATCACAAAAGATGGGATACAGAAGAAACCCCCAAATTATTTTTTCTGTTCACAGCTGAGCTTATTTCTCCCTATATGCTGTGATCAGCATTTGCTCACTGAAGCTGTAAGAATTTCTATCTGAAAAACCCATGGTTAACAAGAGGTAATCGGTGATAAATTAGTGCAGAATGGCAAGAACAATATTGACAAACCTTAGATGGCCAAAGTCCCAAAATGCTGATAGCAGCAATAGAATTTAATTAGGTTTTTAAAGTAATCAGAAAACAGAGTAAGCATCAAAAGGCTTCCAACTACACCAGGACTTAAAAGGAGAGTGGGCTAGGTCTTGCAATTTGTTATTCTTCAGCCTGAAGAGACTTCAATAAAACCACTACAGGCTTTTTAAGCTGTTTTGTCAGGGACATCCCAGAACTCCCCCCCTGCCATTCCTGGAACAGTTTATTCAAACGTTTATTCTCTGTCTGGTTGACTTAGACTGTCTGATACTGGCATTGTTCCCAGCTCAGGTGATTTGAAAGTTTATAGGGACATGGTGGATTCCACAAAGCCAGTCCATGACTCTGCACCAACAATCCCATGAGCAGTCTTCAATCTCAAGGGTTTATGGCTAAAGACAACTGGGGGAGCAACCTCTGAACTAATCCTGGTGAAGTTTCTGCAGCAGCACTCAGTTCTGTCCCCACGTCGGTCCTGTTCTACAAAGAGAGGCACGGGGCAGAACATTGATGTGTCTGACTTGGGCCTGGTAGCTGTAAATTGTTTGCAGCCAGATCAGAGATCAGTGGGGAAGCAGGAAACAATCCTTTCTGGCCTACCACTGTCTGTACACCAGTAGATCTGTCTCTTACGTTATCAAACTAGAGATGCTAGTCAAAAGATATCTGTTCCCCTCCATCCCACACCCCAAAAAGTGAGAGAAATGCCACCAAACATCAGAATTAAGAATGGTATGACAAGCCCATCTCTGCAACACAAAATCCTGCTGCCAGAAAGCAACATGTGGGGAAAATGAACTATTAACTGATCCAAACCTCTCCACTCCCTCAATGAAAAGGGAGCAGCTACTCTTCCTACGGTGGATGGGAAAGACATCTGCCTTTGTATGGCACTGGAAGGACACCACGTTCCCTGGCAGCAAAGCCTTCCCCTCTCCTCGGCTGAATAAAAAGCCACCTCTCCCTCTCTCCTGACCAACCTCTCATTAAAGGTTGAAATGATCCCCAAGCAGAGAAATGTAATTAGGATCTAGCTCCTGGGAATCACTATCAGTTTGCTCACACTGGCTGGTAAATGGCTGAACATCTCCATCCGCCTGCCAGCCCACGACAGAGTTTCCAGTGTCTTTTGCCACCGTACAGCATGGTGGCTCCCAGAGCTCAGGAGGAATCCTAAATGCAAGCCCACAGCACAGCCCAGCTTCTAGTGTTCCCCTGATAATACAAACTGCCAGACAGCATTGTTAATTAGAAAAGCAGCCCTGATGCAAAAGAGTAGAGATTAACCCATTAAGTCACCCTGTCCCATTTCTGCACAGAGGAATAATCTTGTTCAGAACCTTGGAGCTTGTCAGTGAAAAGAGAAGGAAAAAAAAAACCAGTGGTTCACATTACTGAGGCATATTAGACCTCAATAAGACACTGCACTTTGTATGGTCAACAACCACGGTACTGTTAGGAACAGCTTTTCTTTTAGAGAAAAGAGGTGGTGCGCAATAGCAGGGAATCCAGGAGAATCCTTCAGTCCTCCTTGATCATCCAGATGGACTGAACCTGGAAAGCAGGAAACCTTTCTTTCCTTCAGAGCCAGGCTCTGTGTGACCTCAGTCATGTCCTTTTGCCTTCTGGATCTCTTTTCCCACCCAGAGATTCAGGAGTGGTTGTAACAACTCAGATGTTCAGTTAAAGGTCCCAACATGATTACAGAAACACCACAGCAAATGCCCAAATAATTTAAAAAACTATATCTCTATTTCTAAAAGCTCCTGTGTTGTTTGTCAGACATCTAAGCAGTCTACATTGTGGTTCCCTTTTGGTCTATTAATCTGGTTTTTCTTCCTATTAAAAAATACATTCAACCATGTCTAATACAGCACCATCATTGGTAACTGGGAACCCCAATGTCCTCCAGCTGTGACATTTTGCTCTTATGGCATGGGTTTCATCATCAGAGTTTCCTTTATCTTCAATTCCTTGCGCCAGTTTTATTCCTCATGTTACTCCACTAGCCTGTCCTGTTATTTATGTTACGTGATCAACTGCTGCACTGCAACCACTGTAGCACGGTGATGTATAAAAGGCTTTTTTTGTTTTCGAGGGTGGGCTGACTTTTCCCAAAGTGCACATAATGAGAAATTGCTAGAAATAATCCCTGCCCTTGCCCAAGTTCAAAACACAATTATGTAAAATACTCAATACTAGTTTTATTACATAGATCAGAACCTTGGCATTAAGTCACATCTTAATCTGAAGTGAGATAAGGTTGTACCATTCTGCCATGGATCCATTCCTAAGATTGGATAGGAAACTGATCTACAACCGCTGTGGTTCTTTTTTCTTTAAGAATAATTTTCTTTCTAAAGAGCTCGAATGTGTCCCACCATTGCAGGGGGTGAAGAAATGAGACTGCAAGGATCAAATGAAGGTGGGGACATGTTAGACTGAGGATGGGCCAGAGGTCAGGGTGGGGAGGTCTCCTTGTCTGTGCAAGAGTTCCCATTACTACAAACATTTTAAATCAAACTGCATGAGTTACTAGAGCAAGCAAGATTAGAAAAAAACTCAGAGGGCAGAGAACTGATCAGTTCATGCCTTCCCTTTGAAATGCCTATAATTAGGTCTTCCCTTTACCCTATTATCCTTAATTTTATTATTATAGACCATCACACCTACATTCTTCTCATCCATTCCTCTAAATACAATTAAACACTACTAAAAACTCCAACAAGAAACAAACAAAAAAGCAACATTATCTGCGCACACTACCCTCACTTGCTTTCTCTGCTCCAGCAAATAGAAAACCACCATGCTCAAATTGGCAGCCAAGATGTTTGCAGCTCTTTTGAACTATATCTTTAATTTCAGATGCATCCAGCTTCAAAGAAACATCAGTTTCCCGTCTGCATTTTATCTCTCAGGCCCAAACAAGAACTCTGGGTTAAGAGGAATAGATCCTTGCTCTATCTTTTTCAGGTATTCTTCAGGGCATCAAAGTTTCATTTGAACCGTTACCTTAGAGTCAAGAAATATATTGCTTATGGATCTCCAGGGAAAATGACACAAGTGAAAGTTATTAAGTGCACAGCCTCAATATTTGTCCATCCCTTCCCAAAGAGACACAAGACAAGGCTACTCACTTCCTGGACAATAACTGGTCAATCATTTTAAAGCCTGAGGGGGAGCAAAAGCACTAACTGAAGTATTAAAGCAAAGCATCGTTAACAGCACTGTGTGTTCATGGGAGCTACATAATGAAAAGGGAATATTTATAGCCAATATCAATTTATGCAGTGAGCACATCTGCCCCTACCTCAAAGCCCAATTCTGAGGTTTATTGCACCTTAAAAAATGGTCAGACCTAGACTTAAACCTGAGTAGCTTCATCAGACCATGCTGTGCATGGCATGTCGGTATCACATCCTAAACTGCCAGAGACAACTGCTTCACTGGCTGTACAAGACAGGCAGAAATCCTCCATTGCATCATTCCATGCAAACAATAAGCCTTTTTAGTATTATTTTTTAAGTCAAACAGCTTTAAGCACACACCCCGCCCCTCCTGACGCTCCCCCAAATATGAAATCCTGCTTAGAACCCCCTACAGAATTAACATGCTACCTGCCCAGTTCTTGTCTCAGCAGCTGCATGACCCTCCTCAGGTGAATTTTGCTAAGACACAGGTAGGAGGAAAGTTATCAGCATCGCCATACAACAGTGCGCCCTGCTTCAGGGGGCTGCACAGGCTGGCCAGAGCCTGAAATGCCAGTTGATTTGGAGATATTTGCTGAGTTTTCCTTGTCAGAGGTGGAGAAGGCCACAGGCACATTGAGGACAAAATTAAAACTAAGAGCACAACTTTGGAAGCACAAGAATGGAGAGCTGGTTGGAAATTTTATACATCTGGGCATTTATCACACCCCTAGTTGGTAGCTGGCAAGTTGTCAGCAAATTACAGTAGCACACAGTAGATTATTTTCAACCAGCTTATTTTGCAGCCAGAAGAGGCCAAGCTTGACAATTAACAGCCATCGTGTTCAGAACAGATACCAGCAAATTAACTCTGATTTTTTTTTCTCCTCCTCCCCATGCAATGTATCCTAAGGTCTGTGGATACAAGCAGAGAATAAAGTGGATGCTAAAGGGAAAAAACGCAAGGTCTCATTTACAATGCAGTCAGAAGAACTGTAGGAAAGGAAGGATAAAATATTATTGCAAACTAACAACAACAGGGAAATGGCATGAGCCATAGCAATGCTGCTGATAATAAAGCAGAAATTATCAGAACAGGAAAGTCAGCTTTTTTTTTCTTGGTGTATTTTGGAGTTCTCAGCCTTTCATTTTATGTTTAAATGTCTTTTTTTTTTTACTCCTTTTCCATGTTACTTCTCAGCCAAATTGAGTCAGAGTTATGCTATCTGATCTGTAGCTATGCATTTAGAGTTTCATAGGAAAAACTCTTCCTTTAATTTAGGGGTGGGATGAAGAGAGCCAGTACAGGGGAACAGGACTGAGGAGGAGCTGGAATTTGTTCTTCACCATTGGGGCTAACAGAAGAGTTTCACAAGCTTTAAAGCCAGACATAACTGCAGCTGTGCGACATGACAAACGCAGGCTTTGTTTCACTGAGCTCAGTCTGAGAAGCTCAAGCTAATTAGTTCAACACTACAACTTCCCAGCTCTCAGTCTACCTGTCCCAAACACCCCACCACCCACCAGAAAGCCAAGTGTTTAAGGCCTTCGGATGGATGGTGCTAGAAACAGCTGCAGCATTCATTAACATCCACACTCCTAACACCCATAGGAGAGAGGGAAGTCTTAAACCAAAAAGAAAATCAATGAGATTGTAGTCCAGAGAACCTTTCAATGTAGGTTATCAAATAAAGCGACTTTAGTTTCAGCTGACTGACTTCTCGACTTTCATTTCCCCAGCAAGGACTTTACACCACTGCAAATAAAAATCTCTTTACAATAGGTCGCAAGCTTAGGTAAACCGCTATTCCCTATTACCACCAACATCCATTCCTGGCACGTAGCACTTTTCAGTACTGTCTTTGGGAAAAAAAAAAAAAAATTATGCACAATGAATCTTCTTGTGACCTTTAGTGTAAACTTCCCACAGCAAGAAGAATGCCTGAGCTCTCTTGGCCAACACAGGCATGCTCAGCCAGCACGGGAACTAGCTTGAGACACTGCCCTTTAGGCTTGCATCATTTATCAAGATAGGAGGCTGTCAGGCTCCTGCCTGACATGCACTGACTCAGGAAAGGGAAGCAGTGGCAATTTACCTGAATAAAATAATAGCATACAGCTGGGTACTTTGGCAGGACAAAAAAAAATCTACACAGCAAAATTATCCTATTGAAAAATTGGAAATACTTGCTGAACAGAGGCACTCTGAAGACCAGAGACACCATTATTTTAACCCAGGGGAAGCACACCCTTGAGAGCAGTTTGGGTGGGGTAAGAGCAAGAGCAGAGAGAGAATGCCTAAGCCTATGTTTAATGCATTAAGAGATTTCAACCCATTAACACCTCATATCCCCATTTCACTCACGTTCTGCCTCTCCCAAAAGAACCTGAATTCCACCATGAACCGTAAGAAAGGAGGGGGAGTCTCACCAAAGGACACACCTAGGTAAAAATATCTTTCCCCTCCTTGCTCCTTTTTATATTTGTATAGAAAACCAAAGACTACTTTTCATATTTACTCAGGGAGTGAAGGCAGTAATCCCTCCCACAGCAAATTGTGTCACCTGGAGCATCTCACACTAACATCTCACAAAAGCGGCAAACTCAGGAGGGATTAATGCTTTTCCTTTAATTTACATTTACAATACTTTACAACATGAATCCAGAACTCCTTGGCTTATGCTTTGTACTCAAAAGGTTAAATTATTTCCTTTATGAAGATGTTTGGGGTGTGAAGAAAATAAATGGGTGCAATAAAAATAAATCAGCTCTTGCTTTGTTGGTTAATGCACGTAGCCTTGCCTGTTGCCTCGTTCATACTCCATCCTCACAAAAGCTTTGGAGAGCAGAGAGGCAAACTTAAAAAAAAAACCACAGTGGAGAGAGAGCGGAAGGGGAGAGTAAAGGAAGGAAAGATGAGTTTTCGGATGAGATCTGAAAACAGATGGTGAATGACTGAGGCACAGAGATTCATTGTTCTTGCAGAAATAGCTCTGAACAGATTATTAAAAGCAGCCCATCTTATACTGTCACACTGATCCACAGGAGTCTTTCCTAGAAAATCTAGCTGCTTTCTCCCCCATTCCCAGCTCACAGCTTTCTGCAATCAGTTCCCCAAGTAACCACATCCTTTCCCTTGACATCTTCTCTTCCCTTCTGCCCCTGCCTTGTTCTGGATGTGGCTGTGAGCGTGGCCTCAATCTGCCTCATGCCACCTCTTTACACTCTGACAGTGCAAGCAAAAGTAGTCACAGGGCTTCTCCGCTTTATTTCAGGACACTGACTGGCAATCTAACAAGGTAAGCACATAGTGAAGCTTTTCCCAGTGTTCAGAAGCAGTGTTGGAATATAAGAACATGAGCATCAACTTTAAATTTGCTGCATAATTGAGCACAGTAGATTTGACTCCTAAAGCACACTAACACAAGATTCGGATCTGCTTGACTAAGTGTGACAGCCATTTACTGCTGAATCTTGCCCTGGATGCATGAAGGTCAAGGCACATACATATTTGGCACACATATATTGTCCATCTTTACTAAAACAAAATCCAGTTTCTCCTTAACTGGAAGCAGAACTTTGATAGCTCACAAGGGAAAAAAAAAATCAGAGCTCCTTGGTTAGGTTTGAGGGAACACTGCAGATAAGACCTTAAAACTGTAGTCACCAACAAGACTACATAGACAAAGATATTCACCTTGCTTCATGAATTCATTTCTAAGATACAGGCTTCACTGATATTCTTGATCAACTGCTCCATCAACCTGACTCTGTCATCCAGAATCTTGACACTCCTAAAAAAAGAATAAATTATGGTCTAGGCAAGGAATTTTCTTTTGTTATGCCTTCCAACACCCTGAGAGTGGAACACAGACTGTGCTTACAAGTTGCTGAACTTATGACTCCCTGTGCTGTGCTTCGCCACTGGAGCACAGGTATAAATTATACTTAGTGGAACAAGGCCATGTATGAGCATCACAATTTATTAATGGGGGACTTAAAAGTGACTTTCACTTGCTATAGGTGTAATGCCCAGCCTTATTTCAGTCTTTCCAATGGAGGGCTACCTTTCTGAAGAGTTAAAGCTTTTCAGATAAGATTTTCCTTTAACACAAAGGAGCAGAGCAAAGGAGACATTCCCCTCTTTCCTCCCCCAACCACACTGATTATGATATATGGCAGGTGGTAAAAAGCAATTTCTAAGAGCATCAAGTACATTTTCACTCAGATCCTCACTTGAGGAAAGCTGCATTGCCTGCCCACTGGCAATTGATTTGCCGGGTTCCAATTTAAGCAGCAGATTGCCACAGTTACCCAGGCATTTCACATGCCTTGCATGGTCACTTATGTCAAAAACACAAAGTCCTTTTTGAATGCTCCAGAATATACTGAAGAGGTAACTGGCAAGTCTCAACACCTTCAGGGCATCCTTGCTTGCCACATCTAAACATTGCCTTCGGTATCTACTTAGTATCACTCCATAAGCAATTTCAGGAATGCTCTAAGGGTTTGAGTTCTAAAGCTCTCTGAAGATTTTTATCTTTTCAACTGGATAGCAAGTTCTGCTAAAAGATCTAGGGCTCAAGGTTTGGCATCGTGGATGGTGCTCTGCAACAGCCCTGGCACATAGCTGTGTACTACTAACTCAGAGAAACAAAGGCATCATATGTGGAAGACCACTTTGGACTTTGCTCCCTAAAAAAAAAAAAGGGGGGGGCTTAAATTCTGTCAAGGTATTTGGATAGACTGTCAAGAGCAGCCTATGGGATCACAAAGGAATTGCCTCAGAGGCAGAAATACCATCCATATTTCTAGCCTCTGTCCAAGCCACTGAGCTCTCCTCCCTTCACTGTGTGTGTGACAGAAGGGATAAACAGAGCCACTGACATGTCCAGACTAACCCCTCAGGTTTCCAAGCCCAGGCTAGGACCCATTCAAGGACTACAGACACCTCAGGAGATATATCTCTAGAGACAACACATTGAGAAAGAAATTTCAACACCAGAACCTCATTTAACTCCATTATTGCTAGAGCTGCATTAGTCCAGGCCAGGATCTACTTCGGCAGCCAAGCTATGGAGCCTGCTAATCACCAACCATCTGTGACTGACAGCCTCATACACGGTGCCAGTGAAGAACAAACTGTGATGGATGGTTTCTCTTGCTTGAAAATATAACCTAAGAGCACTATTGCTTGTTCATTGTACCATTTAGCTGTAGGGGCACTCCTGTATCTTGTGACCATCCCTGTCTCGTGCCGTTCACAGCTTTCACAGCATTACTGCTGCCTGACCTTCATCAAACCTCATCTTGTCTTTTCCCACAGCATGTAGAACAGACCCCCAACTCCACTTGAATAGCATTCCTCACCCACTCTTGGCTTAATATCGCGCTATATTCCCCCAGTCCTAGACCTCTCCTTTCCCTTATCAAGACCCTTCTCAAGTAGGAAGACAAGAAACAAATAACCCTTAACTTGTGGCATGACCCCAAAGATCCCCATTTCCAGAGGTATTTCTACGAGAGCATGGAAAGGCTTTCATGGCTTTCCACAAGACTGCTGCTGTTGTCAGAGAGAAGAAAGTCTCTGCAGAGAGACCATAAGTCACCTGATGAGTAGGAGGAGAGATGCAGAGGGCAACTCTCAAGTCCAGTGCCAGTTCTGGGAAGGGAGCTACAAACAAAAAGCTAGCAGCTCACAACCATCTCCTTGCACCAGGGGCCATCCCAGCAAAGCTAAGCAGTTTAATCACATTTCATTATCATACAAGGAAGTCCTCTGAGACATAAGCATCAGCCTTTTCATCAAGACTATCCTTAACACATAACAGGCAGAAAGAATAACGTCTCTATTCACAATAGCAAATACTTGCCACACTTGGCTGCAGAAAGTCATCCCAGCTGTTACACATGGGCTCAGAGGAAAAAACCTATTGATAAACAGCTATTAAGTCTTTCACTGATGTCTCAGCAATCTCTGCTTATGTTCCCATTCTGCAGGGGCTGTAACCACATGCACAGATTTGGCCAGAAGAACAAAATCAGCCACCCTATGGGATTATTCAGATGCTGCCTTGGTGCCCTGGAGGGTCTGAGACAACATTCACACAGCAGTGACTGATGAGAGAAAGGAAAGAAGAAGCAGAAGGATGGAATAAGACCAAGAAGGGAAGAGCTAGAAGTCATCTGCAAACTTCTATTAATCACATTGAAAGGCAGCATGCCTCTCCCCCAAAAACCTGATAAAAACATTGAGGATGTTGCTTTCAAATGCTTCTGGTTTTGTCACAACTCTTAAAGCTTTAGTACAAGCATCTGAACATAGGAATGTTATTAGAATGTTATCTTGTTACAAAGCTAGAAGAAAAAAGGTAAACTAAGACTGAACACATCAGCAAAGAGGAGATTCATATTGATTTGAATTGAGTGTTATTTTTTTCAGACATTTCCTCAGTGAATGCAACAGGCCTCATATGAATGATCCATCCACCCAAAAGCTGTTCAAACCAATATGTTTTCACAACCAGCAGCTTGATAAACTTACCTGGGGATTTGAGGTTTTCAGGTTAAGTGCAGTTCTTAAGAAATTTTACTTCCCATGAGAAGTTAGCTCTTCTGGAAATTATTGAATCATTCACTATTTTTCTAAAGTCTTTCAATGCTGCAAGTGCCAGCAATGGATTATATACTATCTCATGAACCACCATAAAAATATCTGGAAAAATCACCTTAAAGGTGTGTCTGTCTGCCAGAAATCCTACTATCTGGCACCACTCAGCTGAGATCATCTTTTTCCTCAAGAGTTACTCTGATTTTGTATGGTTGCACAGGTACAGAGCATTTGCATATGGATACAAAGTAGTATTTTCCCTGGCTTTTTTGATCTTGTTTTATTATTGATCGTGATAAGCCTGAAAAACAAAGGTCACACTTTGAACCTCCAGATGCAGCAAGAGGTCACCAAAAACCCTGCAAAGTTTACCAAGTTCCTTG
>VXBL01002481.1:1039942-1064087 GCA_013400195.1 Aramus guarauna | reverse complement strand
GGGGGGGGGGGGGGGGTTGTGCTCCCTTCCCCCCCACTGTAAGATTCCTTTTCCTTAAGGATTCTCGTTTCTCACATCCTCACGTACCACCAGACTCATTCCTGACTACTTTCACACAGCCATCTTTGCCTCCTCTTCCTGACCACTGACTCTCCACTCTCAAGTGCACACTCCCACTGACTGTCAACTGAGTCAAAACAGCAATGATTTTTCTGCCTCGAGCACACAAAATTCTGAAAAATTCTCCAAATTCATGGACTAAGTCAGAACTTGAAGTTACACCTCTAGGAGCTTGAGGTCTGTGGACCAACATAGTCCTTCACATACTTTCAGCAGAGCCAGACAATTGCCACTTCAGTTATTGAGGACCCTTCATAACTGACATGTCATTACGTGAGCTCTCTGCAGCAATGTTTTCACCCAACCTGAAAGATTCAGATTTGTACTTTTTTTTTCCTCCAGCACAACATTTTAAATGACTCCATAAGTTCTTGAAATGCCTAAACAAGGATGCAAGGTAGCCATCATTTTGTCATCATTTTACTTACTCTTGGAGAGCAATCATCTGTCTTCCAACAAAATAAACTGAAGAATGCCTGTACCTCATGTTGGCCAAACAAAAAAGCCATCAGGGTAAAAAAAAAAATCATTAAAGCAAACTTCAGCTTTGCCATGGGCAAAGCCTTTCATACAGCTTGTAGACGCCACTATCCCAGGGATCGTATTTTATGTCACCAACCACTCCAAACACATGCATGGACAACATATGTTGAACAAAATAGTCCATATGGCATCCCTTATACTCAAATGGAGAGGGCTTTGCAGATGCATGCTCCAAGGAGGCAAACTGGCTGTTGGGCAGGTCCATTGCTGACCTCTGATGGTCAGAGCCAGACTTACATGGCCAGGGACAGTCTAAAGGACAAGGTGGAAGGATCCTCCACCCCTGTGTTTGTCACTTCTGCAGATAAGAACAAGCAGCTCCTGAGCTGTTAATCTCAGTTTGTTAATGTCCCAGCTTGCCTAGTGATGAGCCATGAGTTTGGGGTGAAAAAAACTACTTGGACAAAGCCCTCCAACTCAACTGTCTCTTTGCAGAGACCAAAGTCTTGAATCACAGAGGCAGGAAGAAGTTGCAAGTCAGTGACAAGACCATCCTTGAAAATGGAACTGAGGGTCCCATGCTGTCCTCAGACCTCACCTGACTGCAGTGGATATGTTCAGAACACACCCGTGCCCAGTTATATAGCACGTAGGGGACCTTTCTGTCCAGTCTTCTCTCTGCTCAGCTACATCGAGTTCAACAATAACAGTATTGAAGCTGCTGAAACTCCTGTCCCAGCAACCTCACAGCTGGTTCAGGAACTCCAGTCCAGATATGAATACTCAAACTGGGATCCACCATGACTGATAATTAGACATGGGCATAATCAATGCTTCCTCACCACAGAGCAACGCACCAGAAGTCTTTGAACAGGAAATATGTTACAGGGGGTATGTACTGGAGAAGGGGTGAGGCATTTCAGGCCAACTGCTCCCTCCCCACCCTGTTCCTCCCCCCCTCCCCAAAAGTCATGGGAGCTAAAATAACATTTCTTTCAGCAAATGTCAGAAGAAGGAACTTTCATGACTCATCAGCTGTTGTTTTAGCCTGCAAGGGACTATAAATTACGCTAATTAGAACATGGTATTTTTCTTGCAGTTATACAAAACACTGTCTCTTCCTGTGACATCTAAGAGCAGAGCCATCAAGCAGGAGCGTGCTCTATACATGTTTTAACTAGAATCCACAATTCACTTGCCTGAAAATCTTCTGAGCAGCAAATTGGTGAGAGCTGGCAGAGTACTTCAAGAAAGCTGTGCTGAATTATGAGAGGAGGGAGAGTGAATTAGTGGCCAATCAAACCTGTCCAACCAGAAAGGGAGCCATTCCTTACTGTCAGGGTCTACAGCACCAGTATCACTTTCACTCTGAGCAGAAATAAGGTAATTTATGGGGTCTTCAGTCATTCACACCATCAGTCCATACAGATAAGAAGTTTAGCATTTGTGACAGTGTGTTTTCTGGGAGCAGCTTATTTGCATTTAGCCACATGCACAATCTTAGACAAGCCAAACTGAAAAGCCTGGCTTTAAGCTGTCACTTCAGTTTTCAAGCCTGAATTATCGCAAAGTAAAAGCAGAGATTTATTCAGAGCCCAACATCCTAAATCTGGCAATTACAACAGGCTCCTGCAGAGACATTGCCCTGACTCACCTTCCAGCAAAACTCCTTCAGGGACAGACACAAAAAGGGGCTTTTCTGCTGCACTCCTAGAACAGTGTATTATGGAGCTCTACTGTATACATCCCCCAAGGTGGGTACGTATGTGAACGTTGTGCCTATAGAATAACTGCACTGATGAGAAGAGACCTCCCCTAAAGTAGAGCTGCTTCTTGCAGTGCCCTATTCATCACAACAGGGTTTGTGTGCTTTGGCTGATTTTCCCTTTCCAAGAAGGGCCAGCATTGCCTCACCCATGAAGGCTGATGGGACTCAGTTGCCCACTGATGGTACAGCTGAGCCCAGAGCTGTGGGGCAGGCTGGAGATGGATCTGAAGCAAGGAGGGAGACTACTACTCTTGGCCAACAAGGTACATAGCAGCTAGATCTAGTCAGACATTTTTGCCTCAGAAAGCTGTGCTTTTTCTCCTGGAGAGATAATGTCCTTCTTCAAAATAGGACTTCCTGGTGTTTCACATTTTAAAGAGTTTATTCAGTTCATCACTAGTTTTTTTATTGATTTTAATAAAAATCTCTTGTGCCACTGTCTAGAAGCAATAGAGTATCTACATTTTGTATTGTTACAAGGCTTCCCAACAATGAAATTTTTTGAAAAACACAAACTCACTTCTTTCAGTTAATAAAGGAGTACCACCTTGGTTGCAAAACTACTGCACAGCCGAGAGCCCGAGGCAGGACTGCCTCCCTCCAGAAACTCCCGACCCAAACGCTACAGCGATGTTGTCCGCTTGGGCTTTGCACAGAGATTGCAATCCAGGGGACGGAAGGGAGCAGTGAGGAGCAGAGCCCTCCGATTAATGCCGTGCTAAGAAATAAAAGCCTTTGGCACCAGCAAAGCCCAAAGGATCATTTCCCCAGCTGTTTGGAGCAGGGACCTGCAGGGGTCCCTCTTACTGCTCCCTGCAAGCCACCACCACGGCAGCCAAAAGCAGCTGGAGAGCGAGTGCTTCAGGGCAGCTGTTATAACAACCTTCCCTCCCACCCCGGGTGGGGGGCACGGAGATGGACCCAGCTGCCTGCAGATGCCTCCCCTGGGGCAGGCCCCACAAGCGCTGGCTCCCTGCCCCACCACCCTCAGGGATGCGCCGAGCTCCTCACCTGCACCACCACCACCTCCGCCGGGGAGAAACAGCCACGTTCCCTTCACCCTTTCTGCTGAAGTTAGCAACTCGAGGAGTTCAGCAGTATCTGGCGGACATCTGGCCACTTGGATTTCCAGACAATGACTCATACACACATCCTGGGACAGCAGAACCTGCGGCATTGAGAAGGGATATTACCAAAGGTCCCACTTTCTCTTGATTGTGCAAGCTTTAATTGGCACCTGAGCCTCTTTTAGACCAGACAAGCAAGGGGCTAGTTTGGGTATTACATTCACACACACCCTGAAAACAGCCCCTCTGGCAAGGCAGCAATGCACCAGCAAGGGGAACCAGACAAGGGTCCGCAGGGATATTTGAATATGCAGCTCCACAGTCCAGGGCATTACCAGGGGAGCAACAATATAAGTTAGAAAATTAATTCCTTAAACAGAGAGAAGGGTTCAGAAAGTTTGTTTCTGCTGTTTGCCATGAACCACAGCCCAGGTGCGACACAGGCAAATCTCCTGAGCAAAAGAAGTCACCAGCCCCCTGGCCCAGGTTAGCAGAGAGCAGGTTCTTGCCCTTCACACTTCACTAACACAGCAGAGTTGTCCACGAGCTATCAAAGTTTGAAGAGCCCTAATCTAGAATAACACTTCTCAGCCAGAGGATTGTGAAAGACAAATAGGACGCTGCTAGGTGCTGGAAATATCATTCCTTAAAGTACAGAAAATGTTGCTATTCCACTGCTGGCCAAGATCTACATCATCTTTCTGAAGCATGTACAAATGTAAATAGGCCCAGAATTTTCTCACTAGGTTTTTTTAACTCTTAATTTCACAGTAAATAGAATCAAAAAAGAGAGGAAAAATCTTCAGCTTCTGTTAAGGTGCCATCAACACAAAGAGACAAAGATATGTTGTTCTGGAAGGTCTCTATGCACTGTCCATGCCATTAAGTTGGAGGCATAATCAGGTAAAACTACTTAAAACCCATGGTATATTTGTCCTGTCCCCAGAGCTGCTGCTCCTCAGACTTGGAGATTTTCAACATTTGCCAGCAGCACCTCTCTGCTCCCATAAGCCTTGCCCCAGAATCCCATGCACCCCCTTGTTGTCCCCCAATCCCACCCTGCTCTGGCAAGGGAGCACAGGTCTCCTCTGTATGAGGCTTGCTCAGTAAAACAGACAGCATATGGCATCCCACAATCAGCCTTATGATCTCATCTTGTCTGACTGCTATTTTTACAGCTTGTTATTAATAAGAATAAACTAGGAATTTGAGGTGCTGTCATGTTGGATAGTCACACGCTTACAGCCCAGATGGTGCTTTATCAGGATTACAGATTGCCAGGCAGAGGAGCACGCAGAGGGGAGCCACACACAGCTGCACACAGGCGCTACTCCTTATTCCCAGTTACGAGTAGACATAGGTGAGACAGGAGGTTTATCCTCAAGTGAAAGAAAATGACACATTAGCAAAACCATAGCACTAGTCCTACCTTGGTGAAGTGAGGGAGGATGAACCACGATTTGCGACTCCCACCAGACTCAGCAAATTAAAAAAAGCTCTCCCAGGGGACTGGGTGGGTATATATACTCTCTGAGCAGGGACGTCAGCTCAACAGCTGAGCACCATAACTTTCATTATTTCCACCCACCCTGATGGCTATCACCTTCCTACCCTGTTAGCAGAGAGGGCATAAATTTAGGACACCTGGAGGTAGGCTCACCTGTGACTTTGCTCTCATCCTCACCAGTCCTACCCAAAGTCCTCACTGTCTTCAGGTCCTCTCCACCAGTAACCCCTAAAGAAGGGCTCAGGTGGTAATTAGTGCAAGCTTCTGGCTTCATTAGCGTAGATGGGAGACAAATCTGCTCCTGACACCCAAGTGCAGGTCTGATCCACTGTTTCATGGGCTGAACAGACACATGGTATAAAGAATGTGAAGACATCAGGGACTTGTAACACAGATGCCCAACAGTGGCTGCATCTAGCCAGACTGTTGACTAGAAAGGTTCATTCAGTCTAAGAGAGCATCAAGGTCAGATCATGGGATGAATTCAAAGTCCACATTTCAGCCATCAAGTTCTTTTAGCTTGGATGAACACCAAAGTCCCTGGGGGCACTGCAGCCCTACCTTGACTGTTTTTCCCATTATACCTCTTCCTGCAGAGAGGCTGCAACAAGTTCACTTTGACCAGGGAACAAAACTGGTCACCGTGCTGACCTCACGACCCACTGTCATTACAGGGGTCACCCCTGCTTGCATCATGTGCTGAAGTATTTTGACCTACAGATATAGAGAACAGAATCTCTTTGAAGTTAGCAATATCCAGTGGAAGAAGGGAAAAAATTCCCCCAACACACGTGAGGCAGCACACACATGAAGGTGGCAGCAGCTTCTGGCAGCCTGACAGGCATGGAGGGTGCACGCACACCACCGAGGCATTGGGGTGGTTTCCACACAGATAAGCAAACCCCTCCAGTCACCCAGCCTGCAGACCAATTCATGGCTGCAGAAATGTCTGCTTGTCTGCTTCATACGACCTTGGCAAGAAATACAGAGCTGGGGAGTCATGAGGAAGAAGGCAAAACACTACTCGCAGATGACAACCAGAAGTAAGCATCCTAGAGATGGGAATGCGTCCTTCTGACCTAACTGCAAAAGGATGGGGAAAGAAAAAGTGCAGAAATGGGTCAGGGAAGGCAAAGTGTAAGAATAAGGCAACAGGAGGAGGAACAGGAAGAAGGTTTTAAAGTTATATATAAAGAGGAACGGGGCTGGCTGAGAAAGGCGGTGGGAATCGGCTGTTCCAAGCAGCCCAAAAATACTGTCCAGCTGTGCGCAGCCACAGGGCCAGAGGCCAAGGCTGGGTGCCTGGCTGAGGGAGGAAGAGAAGATGTGGCTGGAAGGGGAGAGGAGGGGCAGAGAGGGCTGCCGACGACTAGGAGAGCTCTACGGAACTCATAAAACACCCCGGGCTCCGGCTGCTCGCTGGGCTCAGCCTGACACACCGATGCCCAGGCTTGTTCCCACAAAGCCAAGCACCCGAGCGCGATGGAGATGGGTCAATACTCCTCTCCTGGAAGGTGAACGTTCGGTACAGCAGCCGAGAGCACATCTGTGTGTTGAAACCCTGTTAGTGCTCCCGCGTGGGCGGTTAACGGAGCGGTCCCTCCCTCCACCGCCTGCCCTGGAAGCGGCTGTGGAGCCTGGAAGGGCCTCTTGTCTTTAACGCCTCGCGCTGACCTTTACACGGGCTGTGTGTGCCGCTGATTTATTTTACCCCACCAGGGACACCACTGTAGCAATGCATTAAAAGCCAGCAGCTTTCTGCTGCATGCAAGACGCTGCAATTTGCTCTGGCAGCAAGGCAGGTTTGAGAGGGGGCCTGAGCTGGCTTGGGTTTTAATTAAAAAGGGTGATGTGTTTTTTAAACGGGCTCAGGGTTGTCTCTTTGGCACGTTTGGCTGATCCTCCTCAACTCCTACTGACTTCCAGAGGAGCAGGGGAACTCCAAGCCTTGCAGGATGGATCCTCCTGCTTGAGGATCCTCCCCAGCTTTGGAGGATTTATGTCCCACATCTCTTTCTGCTGGTCAGTCAGATGCTTCTGCATCCTCTTCAGCCAAATCCCAGGCCTGAGAACTGAATCTGCCTGGAGCGATAGTTTCATCCCCAGCCCATCCTCCTTCTGCCTTCTCTGAGCTACAGCGAGGTTCAGGCTGCTTCCTCAGGGCAGCCGTGCATTGTCCATCCCCGTCCTGGGCGGAGGGAAAGGAGGGGAAGATGTGGACGTGGCAAAACCACATCATGCTCTCGGTGTTTCAGCCAGCTGGTAGATCACCAGGGAAACTGAGGAGGGAGCAGGAGGCAAGGACCTCTTGGCAAGAAGTTTCTGGATGAGTTTTGGCTATGGAGGACAGCTGAGGGAGTTGGTGGGTGGGGAGGAGACAGCGTGGAGAGGAACAGGAATGATGAAAGACTTACCAAAACTGGGTCCACAAAATAACCCTACTCCAGCTACCTGGCCCTGAAGGACGGAGCAAACCTCAGAGGTCCCACCGCACTTTCCTCCCTTCCATCTCCATCCAGGGCCCTGCCAGAGAGCAGAGAGCTGCTCCCTGCCTGCAGCTGGCTGTCTCCCCAGGAGGCCATCTCCTCCTCTCACCCAGCTGGAAAACAGACTGAGGGAGCTTGGTTTTGAAAACAGAAAGGAGCGTCTTAATGCGCCATTGTTCAGTGGGTAATTGCTTCCTTTCTTTCCCTCGCTCCTGGTGAAGCCAGGGGCAATTCCTTCTAGCTGGAGACAGCCTCCTCCAGCCTTCTACTTAAGTCTTTAAGAGGGACCTTCCAAAGAAATAATTGCTGCCTTTCTACTTCACAGTCTTAACAAATATCTTTCAACCCCATTTCAACACTTAGTGGGTTTTATTTAGGTGATGAAGGGATTGTCTTTTTTATTTTAGCTCCTTCAGTCTTTTCTCTTTTCTCCCTTTCTGATTCTTTTTCCACTTCCAGCACCAAAAAGGATATAGACATTTGTAAGGTCAGTTCAGAATACTACTCTAATATTCACTGTTGTGCAAATTTAAAATTATGTCCAGCAGTACTGTTTAAAGCTGAAAAATAAGGTGCTTTGGATCAAATGAAATAAGACTTTTAAGTAAGAAATATTAGTTTATCCCCTAATATATCCTTGCTTAATGCAGTCTAAAATTTAAATCCTCACTCTTGAAGGACTAAATTGTCCATCAAATTCTTTACTAAAGCCTATAAACAACCCAGGAGGTGAGGAGGTCTCATCAGCTCAACACAGCCAGCATATGATGGGGAAATTTCAGAGAAAAATGGATTTAATAAAGTAAATATGGTTTCAGTGGATGGTCTCACTACGGCAGCACTGACACAACCTTCTTTTTCATGCATGAAAGAACTGCACATTTGTATTCAGTAAGGACTGCAAAAGTGAAGATCAAGGAATATGTAGCCCTTATCTACCCAGGAGGAGAAACCACAGGCAGCGGTGAGCAGTGAGGTAGGACTGGAGCCCATCCACCAAAGCCAACCAGAGAGGAGCTGAAGCCTTCTGTACTCCCAAGAAAATCTCCACGTTAGCACTTTATATCTTTAGTCTCCTAGTCAGAGTATATGTTCAATGTCTGGATTTTTCCCCAAGTTTCTTCTTTAGTCCACAGGAGGCCAGGACTTTCTTCTTGCTGCAAACCACTGGATGATAGTGTTTGTTACAGCACCTTCTTGGCTGGTAGGCTGTGAACTTGTGAGATGCTCTTCGGAGAGACCCATGGTGGACTAAAACAAGAAGAAATTACAATGCAGACATACCGTATCATTTTGTTGCCTAGGGAGATGTGCTTTTATCTGATATCTAAGCACACAATTTGGATGGCTCCTTCACCAGAGGAAAGAAGATGGCAATGGAAGTAAAATTACCAGAAGGATGCTTTAAAGAATCCTTTTGGTCTGACAGTCTCCAGCACGTCTTGTTTTAAGGACTATCTTGACACAGAATAAATAAGTATAGGCACAGTGACACCTGACATTACAGTTTTTTGGGAGACCCCATACAACTTAAAGGTAAGAAAATGCTGAAGACACACATTCCATACAGTGGAAATCACAGATGCACTGAAGACTGAAAGGGAGAGAGATCCGTTTGAGAGCTGACCCTTAACAACCATAGCAGTCTAACAGACTGGTCGTCTGTCCCAATTTTCTCCCAAATCAGTCCTGAACCCTGTGCACTACATGCTGTCACAGTGCAAGCACTGGGCAAGATCACCCGGGGCTTAGGAGCCTGTGGGTTGGCTAAAGCCCATGTGAAAAGCAGGAAAAAATCGTGAGGATTCCCTACAGAGTTCAAGAAATCATCTGAACCTTTTCCAGCCGATACACAAGTTCAGAGTCAAGCAAATATTTCCCAACACCTCGGTCTGTCACTTTGGTTTTGCCCCTTATCGGGTGTGGATTGGCCACGTTGCATTCCTTCTGCTCTCCAAAAGGCCAGGAATAAATCACACACGAATGGTTTGAATGCCTGAGACTTAAGCTCTTGCTTAAAGTTAAGCATGTGGTTAAGTGATTTGCTGGTGAATTTAAGCTCTGGAGCATTTTGCTGAATTGGGCTCAGTGGAATAGTTAGATCTGTAGAAAAGCTAAAAAAAAAAAAAAAAATAGTTTTAAAAAAATCACATTATTTCAGAAGTTCAGAAAAGTTTTAGGTTTTTTTATGCTTCAGGTATGGATTTGCAGGGAGGGTGGTCTTATTTTATCAAGTGAACTCATCTTTGTTACTTATACGAACAATTTATACCTGTGAATTACACTGGCTCTTTCTCTCCTCCTTCTCCAATACACAGCCATAGATAAGCGTTCCTTTGAGCAAATGTATTGGAAGAACAAAAGATTCTTTGTGAACAATACATTTATTGTTCCAATTTTAAAAAATAAATATTTATTTTAAAACATTAAAATTTAGCCAAGGGGTTGAGGGGAGGGAGTGTAAAGAAGGGATTTGTTTTCCTGCCATAACACCTTCTCAAATGAACATTTATTGCTAAACAAAGACACATCAGAAGACACTTTTAATTAAATTGATTTAAGGGAGAATTCAATGGATTTCTGCCAGTTTACACCATCAGAGAATTTGACCCTAGGTGATTCTGTGTGTGGGAGATATTTTGTACTTCTGAGTTGGGGGCTTCAGGGGGATATTTGGATTTTAGATAGTCAATCTCTATTTGTGCTTATCATACAGCAAAACCTTGAGGTACCTTTAGAGGTTGATTATAGATTGTCCTTATTTGAAATTATTCTTTCTTTAAATAACAAGACCATGAAAAAAGGCCAAAATTTTTATATCTTTGGTTGATATGTGCATTTTGTGGGGGCTGAGGGTGGGGAAAGGTACCACCAGCCTGAAAACTTTTCTTATTGCAAGCCATGTTGAAGAGAGGCCAGTCCGGAGAAGCACATGAAAGCTTTGCATGGGAACACCTCTGCATGCCTGCTCTTAGAAAATCAGATTCAGTCTTTGGATGTTTTCCTCTGGCTGAGCATCTCTTCACATCTGGCAGCTTCTCTCACCCAGCCCTCTCCCCAGGACCCTCCTGCTTTTTCAAAAGAATAAGGGCATATAATCCTCAGCAACCCCTCCCTCCTCCCTGCTTCAAGCCACTTTAGAAACCTCCGCCAAGAGCCTGTCTCTCTGGTACCGCAGCTGGCTAACAACAGACTGCGGGTGAGACCAGATGTCCTCTCATCTTTATCTGTACATCTGCAGGCTGCAAGTCCTGGAAGCTCCTCTTCTTTGTGCCACAGTGAGACAGATATTCATCTCAACCCAGGCCCGTGGGTTGAGAAAAATGACATGAAAATGCAACCTGCCAGCACTGACTGGACTGACTGGTTAAGTCAATGTAGAAATTAGAAGAGTGATTGCAGAAGGTCACACCAGGTAGGCCAAAAGCCAGTTGATGTCTTGAAGAGTGGGTATTTTCTAGCAGTTGCCTCCATTCCTGCTGGTAGTCCTGTCTAGCTTCTTCAGGAGAACATGAAATAACTTCCTGCTGCTCTCCATCCTGTGGCAATCACCTAAGAGCACAACACAGGTTTTAAGCAGGCACCTTGGTGCATTCCACTTTCCAGATCTTCTCAAGTATAGGATGCAGCTCATGATTTGTGCCAGTATCTATGTCAGTTGCTGTAAAGAAAGTTTTTTAAATGCCCAGTTAAAAGATTTAGGCTAAGGACATGTCTGTCTTTCCATAACCATACAGAACATTTGATCACTTAGTGCCTCAGCACGAGAAACACTCTTTACAGTCTTCTTCCCCGTTAAGATTTTATTTTGATAGGAAATAGCACAGTAATTAGGGAAAAATTCTTAAAACCAACAGCATCTTCCTAGGGCAGCTAATAGCGCCTTTAAGTTTGCTGAGATTTACATACCTATTTATTACTATCAGTTATACAAACCATTCTTCATTAACAGGAGCCCATCCATCGTTCCAGGCACCTTTTCACCATATTAAAATTCACAAGCCAACATCTATACCTGGTATAACAGTGGGTTGCTTACATGCTCATAAAGTAAAAAATATGCAGGCTTTCTCCTTCTTACTAGTAGTCTCCTTTCTTCCCTCTCCCTAAATTTCTTTTCCTCTCATGCCTGAGAAAAAAGTTGGGTCTGCGCATCACAAATATCATTCCAGCAAAACATCCAAACGATCCATGGGAAGAGGTCCTGAACTCTCTACCATTTGCTGCAGCCAGGGTCTCATTAAATGGTGGAAAAGATGACTTGAAAACCTTACTGTGTTGCTATATGTGATTTGTGTATCACAAAGCAGAGAGACCTACAGTCTTCAGGGCTGTCATAAAATCCCAGGACCTCCTCTGCACCTTCTCTTAGCACCAGTCAAAATATGCATGCACTAGTCCAGGAGGAAGAAGACAATGCTGGACAAGGTCTCTCTGCAAATGAAGGTTTCTCTATTTTATTCCCGGTGTTTCTTTACTCCATTGTCCAGTTAACACGTCTCGTCCACACAAAGAGGCAGCTTTGCTATTTCCTTGGAGTCTTTCCCAGCATTGGCCGCAATTCTCTGCTCTGTTTTTGTTCCCTTGTTTTGAACCGATGACTTGCCCCCCTGGTCTTGATCAGATATAACTTTTGTCCCCCTATTTGATGGGGGTTTGAACCACGTGATCCTTTGCCTCACTGGAGTTAAAAGACTTTATGACTTGGATCAGTTCCACCCACTATCCCATGACTGATACGAACAGGGAGTGCATTCACTTTCCTGATTTTTAAGCTTCTACTGCATGTCCAGCTCATTCACCTTCCTGACATTTAATTGAGTTTCCTCCCTGCATGCTGCAGAAGCAAGTGACTCAATGACAGAAGACATACACACAAAAATACAGAAATAATCTATTGATCCTGAGGCTTTCAGAAATATATACGTGCAGAAGCAAGGAGAAAGCATTTCTTCTTTCCAATCTTCTCCGGAGTTGAGAGCAAGCACATTGTCCACAAAGGAAGTACAGGCACCATGATTCTAATATCCCACCATTGTCATGCCGTGGGGAAGCAGTAGATTCGAAGCATTCTTGTTTCTTTTTTCTGAATACTTTCTTGAGCCCTCTCTCTCTAGACGTTCACCTGCAGCTGGCAATAAGCTGAAAGCAGACCTGCATAGGCAATCTCAGCAAGATTTGCCTTGCGAGCACAGTCAATTTTCGGGACTAATTTCCAGCTCTTTCACTCAGCTGTTCCTCTCTCCACATGACTGGATGTTCCCTCTCAGAAGTGACTCATTATAGAGGCGTTTTACATTTTTGGGGGCAGATACAGCTTTTCATTATGTGTGTGTGAAACGCTTAGCACAATGGGCTGTGATCCCTGTGGGTTGGCTGTAGGCTGCCCTCCAAAGCAAACATATAACACCACCACACATCCCTCCAACTCACATAAGAACCTGTGAATTTCTTTGGCACCAGAAGGTACCACGTTGAAGTGCAAAGCTCCAGTGTTTTAAAATGCCCCTGAATTTGGCCATGCACCCTCACAAGACCTCCACACATATGGATTTCAAGTTACACAGCTTGATCAGAGTCATATACAGTGAGGAAGAAAATGAAAGCTGTCAGGGAGAAAAGCATAACTGTGTCCAGGATGTATATCTATTTTATATATATATATGTGCATATATACGCACATATGGGGCGTGCA
The DNA here is from genome assembly GCA_013400195.1 of Aramus guarauna. NCBI lineage: Eukaryota > Metazoa > Chordata > Aves > Gruiformes > Aramidae > Aramus > Aramus guarauna. The sequence continues at coordinate 1,050,961 of VXBL01002481.1, read as the reverse complement.
GCAGCCAAAGGACCATTCTGCCTAGGCGAAGACCTCTGCTGACCCATCCTAAGCCAGGTCAGGAACCCAGAGCCCAGCTGCCTTTGAGGATGTCTGTGCAAGGCTGCAGGTGCTGGGATTGGGGCTTGGTAGGTGCCCTCTTCTCCTGGACAAGCTCGAAGGGATCAGGGAGCGGTGGGGAACATTGCCCCTTAGATAAGGCACTCTATGAAGCTCTGAGGAAACCCCAGCCTGTTCTCCAGTGCCACTACTTGCATGGTTCTTCTTAAACTACTCGCTGAGCGTACTCTGCTACCTTGCATGCCCCTAAGAGCTTCAGGGAAACACGGTATTTTTGTTCATTTCCAGCCCAGGACAGTTCAGTGCTGAGCAGTACCAGCACGGTCTTGAACACTGTTCATCCTCCACCCCAAACACCACAGCTTTTCCATATTTGTTCCTAAAGGATGTTGCATAAAGAGGACTTAGTGGTGATTTTTACTCAAGACACCCAAAAAGAGTGAGGCATTGCTTTTGCTGAAAAGAGGCAGGTTTATGTTGTCTGGAGAAAACTTACCAATGCCATTCTTATCAAGCGCTTATGGATCACTTCTCTCCTGAAAATAAAATTCAGCCTTACAAATTGTTTAGTAATTTTCCTTTTTTTTTTTTTTTTTTTTTAAGAGCACAATAAGTAACTTAGTATTTCAGTGGGTTTGGAGTTTCACATTCTGATGCTTCATCTTGAAAAAAAACCTTTTTCTCTTAAAACCTTTATAATACTCAGCTGTAAAAAACTGAGTTATGTGATAATGCCGGAACCTCTCTCCTCTGTTTCTTCTAAACAATCGTTCAATGAAATGCGCATGGTGCTGGAGCGCAGCGAGCCTGGGACAGAACAGCACTCTCTGACCGAGCTTTGCCAGGGGATGGTGCTGTCACGGTGTTTCAATCACCTTCACTTGCCAGTAACACCACTGTAATTGTCTTTTGCCTTTACATGCACACATCCTTCATCTCCCAGGACCCAAGAGTATTTTTGAGATTGTAAATAAAGAGATAAGCTCACCCTCCCCCGTTGAAAGCAACCCTCTCTGCCCTGGATTTCTGCAGCTCATTAAAAGCTGTCAGCACTGCGCAGCCCTCCCGGCGGGGGCACCAGGGATGAAGGGCAACGTGAAGCTGAGACCGCAGATAGCGTTTGCGGAGGAAGGGTGTAGTACTCAGCACTGGTGCTGTGAAATCTCAGAGAAAGCAGAGCCATGAAAGCAGAAGCAGAATTAGCCAAGACCTCAACCTAAGAAACAAGCTGTAGGTTAAAAAAGAGTTAAAGAGTATGAATTTTCATTTGGAGCAAATTATGTTCTTGGAATATATGAAACATCTATTACCAGACATCAATTTCTACCATATGGCATATGCATTACTTTCCCTTCTAAACACACTTGCAGTTGCAGGCTCATACCTCGCATTCAGATGTCGTATTGTGACAGAAAAGTCCATTTTGATGAAATGCATCAGTCTGGCAAGTTGAAGGTGTTCAGATGGCGCTATGGAAGTTCACTGAGACTCTCTGTTCTTGTTAAGTCTGTGCCTAAGTACTACAACACGGAGCCTGCAGTATATCTGAGAGGAGTGAACATCTTCGGCCAAATTATCACTAGCATTAGGCAAACTAATTCAACTCAGATAAGTTCTTCAAATCTTTTATAAAGTGCCAAGCAAGCTTTCAATGAGGATTTATTTTGGCAGGTCTCAGTCTCTTCTATCTCATGATCCTATGTTGCAATGGAAAAGAAAGCTTTCAGGGCTCTTTTTCCTGGCAGTTAAAACAGGAGGGAGGCCTCTAAAATTTATTTGCAATTTACAGGTTGAAAACATCTGATCTGTATGATCCAATTGTTTTGTATTTCTTAGCCTCAAAATGTCTTGCAATACTTTCAGTGTAGCTGGAAGCAAAGACTTCTGGATTTTGCTTCTTAAAATACATCCAGTTTAACCTCTTTGAATGGATAAAGTTAAGAAGAGTAGAAGTGAAGCAGAGCATGAGTCACAGAAATTCTGGACAATAGAGATACAGCTCTGAGCAGGTGTTTTTACTAAGTGAAAATACCACATCCAAATGTGTCTCTTAGTGACTCAGTTTGGCCCATCATTACGGAAAATTCTTGTGCATTTTTCTCTGGATCATGTCTCTAAACCTGCTAAGTGCCTGTCCCTCATTAATACGATCAGTCGTGCCTACAACCCCTGTTACACTGAGATCAGATTCACAGTTTTGATATGACCTCCTGAGGTTTAATTTTCTTCCTCCCTGACAGCAAGATCATAATTATTGAGGCATTAGCTGACATGCACTGACTGATTAAATCTAAAATAAATACTAATTGCAGGCACATCATTAAAAAGGAGAGGCAGTATCTGACTCCAGGTCAGACGCAAGCAAGATCCACTTGTAGTTAAGGACAAACCCCAGCTTAGTGACGAGTTTGATGGGGCGGCTTGTTCTTGCTAAGAGTGCAAGTCTGTAATAAAGGGGAGCCTGAAATCTTGGTAATGGCACGAGTCTAAAAGGGTCCTGTCTCTGTGGGGCAACACACCAAACACATGCACATTTACTGCACAGCACAGCTGAATGAACTGCTTCAGTCCAAGATGACATGGAACCGGTCCTCTGCCGCCCGATCCATCACACGCCACATCCCTCACGTGCTGATACCAGCTCTACAAAGACAATATTCACCCTTCAAGCTCTGCCCAGCTCTACCCCTCTACCAGGGTGGGCGCAGGGTGAAAGCTACAAGCACAATTTTATGTCGCTTTTTAGACCTGTTTCCTCACCTCAAGTCTTGCTGTATCTTGCTGTGACATTTTCTGTGTAAATGTCAAGAGGCTCCAATCAGGAATGAAAAAAATCCTGGCACTTCTGACAGCTTGCATCTGAGTCTGGCTCACTTTTTTCCTGAAGCTTTTTCTTGTCTTTCAGTATGGAGTTCAAGCCCGTGTTCCCTTTTCCCTAAAACTGATCCAGCCACTTACGGGATTCTCAGTGAGGTCATTCAGGAAATATTTCCAGTTGGAGGTCTTTGCTTAGGGATTTTTTTTTATTTATTTTGTCCTGTGCTTGGCATCAGTTACAGGTGCTTTTCCTATTTTGGATGGAAAGGATATTAAGCAGTATTCCTAAAGGTCCTTTTGGCCTTTTTTTTTTTTTTTTTTTTAATTTGCCAAAAAAGCTTTTGATGGAACATCCTCCCCTGGCCCCAGGTCTGACAGGATTCCCTGACCTGCATAACGCTGTCCAGATTGAGGCATGAGAAACATTTCTAAAATGAACTATGCTGAAGTCTGGGAGTTATTAGCTGCCAAGAAATCCCAAAAGCTTTTAAACCTTGTTTGCAGCTGCAGAGTAGGAAACCTAGGTGCTATTCATAGAGGAATTCAACAGGAACTGTAAATTCAAGGCAACTTGCTGCTAAAATACAAAGGTAAAGAATTAAAACAGATTTGAGAAAAGAGCAACCCAAGCCATTACAATGCCAAAGTGACTGATTGAAAAGGAAGTTTGAAAAATTTCAGTATGCCTAGCTGGGATATAAAACTGAGGTAAAGCAGCACGGTCTCTAAAATCTTGTGTCCTTTGCAGTCAGTTGTAGATGAGGGCTGAAAGGGGAGGCTGAAGAGCTTGTTAGCGCTCCAGGATGGGAGATTTTTGTTATGCATCTGGCACGGGGGAAGCAGAGGAGGCTCTGGGCAAAGACCAGACTGAATCACTCAATATACATCTTTGTCGAGGAACCAAACACTTCTCCCATCCCAATCACTGCACTTCATTTGCTGTAACAACCAAAAACTATCCCTTCTCCATGAAAAACCAAAAAAAACCAAAAAAACCAAAAAAAAAAAAATAAGGGGGAATATTAGGTGGTTTCATAACTAAGAAGGCTTTTTGAAGAGCGTTGGAACTCAATCAAATATCATTGGATTACGTTGGCTTAATAAATGGAGTTCGCCAGCCAAGTGATGGCCATTAACCAGGTGCATTCTCCCAGCCAAGGCTGCGAGGACGGGCACGAACGCCGTGCTGTGGGCAAGTGATTTTTGTTTTGCAAGGAGGCAGAGTAGGAGCAGGCGGATGGTGAGTTATGGTGGGTCAGCTTTCCCCTTCCGATACGTGCCCCGTGCCCCTGCCCAGTGAACAACATGTGTTATCCTCTTTCTCTGCTCTCCTGTCTGCAGAACAGCTAGCAGCCCCAGTCAGCAAGGTAATAAACCGCGAACACCTTTTAGGGAATGATCTCATCTCAAACAAAAGTTAAAAAAAATAACTTGATAAATCACCCTTCCCCCGTGTGCACAAGCACACAAAGCAGCAGAGTCCTCCTGCATGCTGAAGTCAGCAGCTGCTTCAATTTTTGAGGCATTTTTATGGGAAGAGGAGCTTGATTTTAGATAGTGCCATAAGTGCAACCTCTGAAAAATCAGGTCCCATCGAGTTGCTTTATGTTCAATCCCTTCAAGAGAAGCATCCCGAATGAACTTGTCACTTGTCACCATCTTTTCCAAGGACTCCAGGAGGAGAGGCAAGACTCTTAAGGCAGGAGAATACTTTTGCACACCTGGCTTGTACTACTTTAAGGAAAATTACTCTCAAGAGCTAATTAAAATGCATGATTTCCCCCCTCTAGCTGTATAGATTAATCTATTTCATTTTCAAAATCTCATTTTTTCCCATCACTTCAAGTATTCAGAAGAGATTACATTATTACAATCACAACTTGGCCTCAGTCCCAGAACATAGAGATGAAGAGAGAAAAGGCTTTTGTTGAGCGTGCGCACACACACACACATTCACGCACACACACACCAAGCAGTCAGCGTAAGCGGTTTGTACTTTAGACAAAATGAAAGCACATTAATCAGCTAATGGAGGGGGGGGGCGGAATCTAAATTCTTATGACAAAAGCCATGAAAGTGAAAGATTTCTAGTGGAATGTAGAGTCAATACAAGAGAAAAAAGACCAGGGAATCTGATGGAAAACTATGAGGTATTTTTTTTTTTTTTTTTTTTTTTTTTTTTTTTTTTTTTTACCACGGAAAAGCACAGATCTTGGTCTCGCAGAAGCAATGAAATGGAAGGGACAATTTTTAATGGGGCTCAGCAGTGCACTGGGCAGTTCAGGGCAATATCGTATCCAGGTGAAATCAAGGCCTCTTGGACAGCCAAATCTTTCAAACAGTCTGAAGCCCGATGAGGTTAAAAAACTTCTAATATAGTAGCTAGATAAAGCAGTTCTACTGCAATGAAAGAGTTGTGAGGGGAAAAAAATGAGAAAAACTACATCGTATGTTAAGATGCTTCATTAGAGTACAGCTACTCAGCCTTCCCCTGGAAGAAACTAATCCCTTGAGGTGAAAAGACCAGATTTTATGTCAGTTATGCCAAAGTACTTTCTTTAAAATTAATGTAAGCACTGGGAAGTTCACACAGTTAAACGAGAGCAGAACTGCTGTCCCTACAGGATGCCTCTTCCCAGCACTGCCGTCCCCCCTCCGCTGCAGATGTTTGGGGAGGGGGAGAGGCTTAGGCTGTGGTTCCACATCTATTAATATCACATCTGTTGTACTCCCAGATTTTATGGCAGGGCAGATTTGATCTGGATCAAGCACAAACACATTTTTGTTGAATTAGCCCGAGCACATGATATGATGTGCACCAGTTTTAAGTTAGTTGGCCACATTATGTCAGCCTGAAGACGATAGACAGTGCTGGACTTGGCACAAAGGTTGCCAGGATAAAGTTATGTCACCAAAACAGTTGAATGCATTTGAACCAGCTTGTGAATGTGCAGCAGATCAGGACTTTACATCACAGGGACCAAGCTCTTTTGATCCACTGTTGGGCACCTTAAATCCAGACACGTCAGCTTGTGAAAGCAGACTCTAAATCCTGAACCTGTGTGTGCAAGATAGTCACCATTCTCAAAAACCCAGTACCCACAAGTTAAGAAAACAAGTTCGGATTATATCTAAGTTTTTAAGCGTCTTCCTTCTTCTTGCTGAATCAGGGCCTGATCCTCTGTTGGCACAGGTTGAGGCAGGGATGCTGATGCCTGAGACATCACTGTGCCCTGACATCGCATCTTCCCGCGAGCCCACAGCTGAAGGGCTGTTCCGGGGTGGGTGCAGCATCTGAGAGCAGCGAAAATAAATAAATAAATTTCATTTTTATATTTCATTGGAAGGATTTGGGTTTTTAAATTATATATTTAGTGAAAACACAAATAATTCATGAGTGTTTTCAAATACATGAATAATTCAAGCTGGAACCGAAATAGCTAAATCATCAGGGCCATCATCCTCACAGAGGCATCGAGGATAGGTTATTTCAAGTACATTTCACTGCAGACTGGCACGTGCACAAATTCACTAATAAGCAGCTGCATCCGTGCCTTTTAACCTCCACAAAACCCAGCTAGTCACAATATCCCAGACTCAGGACGCCAGCCCTATAGCTGAGATGCATCTGAGCCCTAATTGAGCTACGGGTTTAAGAGTAGGGACAGAACCAGTTTGAAATCCCATTTTATAGCTCCCCAAACCACATCTGAACCATGTGGTACGTGTGTGGCATTTAAGAACAAATTATCCGAACACCATACAAATGTTCACTAATAGCTAACTCCAAACTCTAGCAACCAGCATTCTTGCATGCATATTTGTGGCTGACATTGTGTAGACTTTGAGGCATGTATATTTGTTAATTTGAATTCTGTGTATTTTGTGGGCAATGAGGGTGTAATACTGAAACCATAACTTCATCGTGAAAAAGTTTGCACTTTTTTATATACATATCTGGAAACCTGGAATGAGCTGGACAATCACATACGTTAGCAGGAATTCTCATAACAAGAAAAGCTCAGGTTTTTAAGTACTTTTTTACACTGACACCAACAGATTTAACTTTTTTTTTTACTATTTCTCTAATTTTGTTTTCAAAATTTACATTTAACTTCCAGTTGCATTTTTATTAAAAACTGCATTTTATATTTCATTTACCCTATTCCATCCAACAGCATCGCTTAAGGCCATTCCTGATTTACTGATACAAACTGAAATCCTATGGATATTTTGTCAGGTAATCAAGGACTTGTTTAGCCTCCTGAAAAAGCAGTAGTTTATCATTTAGGTTTTAAGCATAAAGCAGTTGCCAAAAAACAACCCTTGCTTTGACATTTCACTTATTACTAATTTAGTACATAATGCCAAAACTGTATTCCAGTGTATGCATCATCCTACCTCCAGCCTCCCCCTTGCTCTGGCCTTTACACCACGCCTGGTCAGCCTCATGCCAAGAAGAAATTCAAAACTCAAACCCAGAGAACTGCAAATTCAGCATCACCTTAAAAGCCAGTAGCTGTTGTCACCTCAAGCTCTGCAAACACTAACCCCAGAGGAAAACCAGCTCACAAAGAGCTCTGTGCAGAATCACGTCCTTTGTTCACCCAAAGGGCTCAGCCAGGACGAGGATGCTGTTAGCCACCACAGCGCATAAAACCAATGGAGAGAGTCTCAGTCTAGGAAAATGGGTTTGAACGGTCCTGGCTATGAGCATTTCCATAAAGAACAATATTCTGCTTACTGAAGTCTCAGTGCATCATCTTCAGGACACCGTTGTCACAACGGGGACATGGTCCCTCTGTGCTCCTGGCAGAGGGTGACATTGGTGCATCTGAGATTGGCAGCATCCTCCCACCACCCTTGGGGATACGGCCAGAGCCCTGGACAATCAGCATGGAGGACATGTAACTTTTAGAAGGCAACAATTAGGTAAATAGCTGTCCCATATCCTGTCCTGTATCCCACTACAGAGGAAAGCTGTCTGGGATGGGTTAAACAGCTGTTCTGTGGCCAGAGATGACATTGACAGAAAGAAAAACTTTTTGGAAGGAAGCTCTAAGTGTAACATTTCGTTAAGGAGAAATGAAGGAGCTACATTATGGTATTGACTTACATAGTTATATCTGATGGCATTTTACGTTCTCTGCTTATCTCCACAGCTATGTCTTTGCTTTGGAATAACTTGGGGTTCAGAACAACCAGTAGAAAAATGTCACATGGTAAATGCCTAACGCTAAGTGTTCTGGAGCTACGTCTTCTCTAACCCTCTGATCTTGGGAAATATAATGGCTCATTCATTCTCTCTCTCTCTCTTTTTTTTTCAGTTTTGTAGGAATTCTCCCATTGTAACAAGCCTTTGACCTAACCTCCATTTCTTCTAATACTGCCTGACATCTTCCCATCATATGTTAACAGTGTGTGTCTTCAGTGAAAAGCAAACCATCACTGGTGCTCTCAGGCCCCAAAGAAAAGCAACGTGGAGGAAGAAAGAAAGAGAAACCTCGACCTCGCTGGTTCTTCCCAGAGATCTGTTGCTCCAGCAACTAAAAGTCAAACAATGATGTCAAGAAGACAGAGACAGCCACTTTAAACCCCACATCCAGTTGCCACAGCAACTAGTTTTTAAAGTAAGTGATGCAGAGAGGTTTTTCTTTTCTTAGTATTAAAAAATAAGGAAGTGAATGAGGGCAAAGGATGTTTACCTGGGGCTGGGGATGTTAGTTTAGGGGACTGTGCTCCTGCACCCTGCTGAAGGGAGGGGGGCAGGGAGGATGATGATGCTGTTCTCTCCCAGCGGAGCAGAGCAGCTGCTTGGAAGCGAATTGCTTTGCTCTTCCTTTCACCAAAGGAAATGCCAGAGAAGCAAACTCTGCTGCCAGATGCCACATGGACACCAAATGTTCCCCACCGGCTCACACCAGCCCGCGCTGCTGAGGCACCGAGGGGAGGGCTCGCCGTCTCGCTTTCATCCCTCCTGCCCTGAGCTCCCTCAGCTGTTGCAGACCCATCTGTCCCGCAAGACGCTGGCCGCGCTGGGCAGCTTACAGTCTTCAAACGAGGAGGACAGGTGCTGGGGGGCATGGGGGGGCCCTTCGGCCACCCCTGAGCAGAAGCCCTTTTCCAGCCCCCGCTCCCCTCCGGCCCTCTCCCAGCCTCCTGGATAGCTCTTTTGTTTGGGACCATCCGTTTGTGGCATCCCAAGAGCTGAAATCCATGACGAAAAGGCACAGCTTTGCAGTTTCACTCCAAATCGAAAAAACTTTCTCAGCCCTCTGCATCTAAAGGGCTAAGAGGGGAGATGGGGTGACATCTGTTTGTGTCCCTGGGGGGGCAGGACCTGTCCTCTTTTTGGAAGTTACAGCCAACATTTCAGCTGACCAGACCACTTTCTCATGTAACTTCTTTGCACTTGAAGCACATTGATTCCCAGAGCAGCCATCCACGTGGAGCTGGGAGACAAGAGACAACCTAGATCCATGCTCCTTGCTTGGAAAGACCTCGCTAACCAACCATCCACACCACAGACCTCCTAAGGAGATGCTTATCCCCACATGCCTGCAAGGAACGATGTGATTAACTCTTCCACTGATTCATTCTTATCCATTTATCTAATACAAACCATTTCTTACTCCATTAGGCCCTTGCCCTCACTGAGTAATCCCCGGTTGTATCATGCTTTGGAATTAGTCTGTAAGGTCCTCAGGGCAGGGATCATGCCTTGGAAGGTGCCTCACAGACTTTAGGCCATTGCTAAATTAATAAGAATGTAATAAAAGTATTAGAGAGCTCTACTGAGGGAGGTATTGTTATGCCCCAGAGGCAGCATATCTGGTTAACAACCCTGAAAAGAAATGCCAACAACATTAGCCTCTGCCCCTACATCCTTCTGCCTAATGTAAAATTAAATAGCTACAAATTACCTATCTATTTTTCTATCTGCCTAGGCAATTAGCCCATGCTCATTACTGGACATATGGGGATACATCCAAGCATGCGAGCAGTCATCAAAACGGAAGACACAACACACAACATGGCACGAGTGGATCCTCCCAGGCCTCTGCTCCATTGTAAAATATACCGTTAAATGCACAATACCATCAGTGGAGGTCAGAAGAAGCCGTCTTCCTCCTAAGGGAAGGAAAAAGCCTGAAAAATCTGGCAAGAAAAGCATCCAAAGAGCAAACCAAGAGGCAATGGTGGCAACAGGCTGAGAAAGTGCTATCAGGGTGCGTGCAGGACAGAGACGAGCAGCCAGGGATGTTTATTCATATGGGAAAGACAAATGCCAAAGTATAAGCAAATGTGGCTCAGCGCATTTATTTGCAATTAAAGCTCATGCATATATCTCCATGAATATGAGGTGCACCCTACTGATTAGCCAGCCTGTAGCCAACGGTGCATTGTCAAGAAGAAATCCACAGAATTGCAGCAATGGGGCATCTGAGCATCAAGACAAATATCCTGGAAGAGATTCAGCCCGAGGTTCTCTGGTCAGCAGCAGTGAATAGGACCCCGTTATGCTCCGGCAGAGACGTGGGCTGATTTGGGCTCCGCAGCAGCAGCCCCCCACACCATCACTCCATTAAGCAAAGAATGCTGTCTCGAATGCACTTTAATCCAGTTAAGTTCAAGCCCTCCTTTTTGCAGTTTGACGGTAATGCTATATTTTTATTCAGCACGGGATCAGAGGTCTGATGAAACCTCACATTGCCAACATAAAAGTGGAAGGAGCTTTAGCTAATCCCAAGGAAAATGAAGTCCACCTCTTTCTCCCCGCACCCCTCCTGAAAAGAAAGAGAATGCAAACCCCACGTTTGACTCTCTTGGAAGAGAAAATTCCCCGCTGTCCTCAGATGGTTAAAACATGCAGCTTTAGCGGGCTGCATAAGGAATAGCAATTACATACCCTTCACCTCTTGCCAGCTTGGGTGTTTTTTTTTTTTTTTGGTGGGGTTTTGTTCTAAATCTTTCAACTGTTTGGTGGTTTGGGGGTTTTTTTTGTTTTGTTTTTTGGTTGTTTTTTTTTTTCCATTCTTCTGGGGGAAACAATCTCACCCTCCATGAGAAAGGGTGGTTTAGGTGGGAAGAAAACAGGAGAAGGGAGTTCACAGGCTGTTTCCATCCCTTTCAGAAGAAAAA
>VXBL01002481.1:1016428-1039937 GCA_013400195.1 Aramus guarauna | reverse complement strand
CTTTAAAAAAAAAAAAAAAAAAAAAAAAAAAAAGAGAAAAAAAGAGAGAGAGAAAGGAAGGCCAGGTCTGCAGTGGAGTTAGCCTGGTCATATTAAAGGAGCAGGTGTTGTACTGAGTTAATTTATCTGGGAGGAGACCTGAGCGAATCCCAGCAGTCCTGCTGAGAAAAAAAGCTTTGTATGCTGACACAAAGCCCTCCCCGCTGCAGCATTTCTCTTCCCTTCCCTCCTCTTCAGCTTCTCCTAATTGAAGGGCTAATGTCCTCTGACAAGTGCCTCAGATGGTCCAACAGCAGCCCTATCCCCCACCCTCCCTGCCCCACTCCCCATCCCTGATTTATAATTATTATTATTTTCATAGCCTCCATCCCTGCAAAGTCCAGGCTGCTCTTGATTACTAACACAAACATGTCTGCTGAGGAACTGCAAAATACTCCTTCCACTACGCTGAGGACAGAGTTGCATGGTCGTTATGACATTGCTGCAATGTCTGGCACAAGGAACAGTGCAAATGGGGCTCCAAAGATTTCTCTTTTGAGGCTGGAAACCCAGGACCCACATCAAAGCCGGCTGCTTGTCTGATGTTTGCTTTGAATGATGGTGTCTGAGGGAGGGGGCCTATCTGCCTGCCATGCCATGAATATGTGCATTATTGGCATAGCCTCCAGCCACACCACAAGCTGTGTGTCAATTAAAACATGGATCTGGAGAGCAGCAAGCCTAGGCAAGCGAAGATGGGGAGCAAGGTTATTTATAAAATTATTAAAATAGGTGGATGGTCTTCATATGAGGTAGAAGAGGAACAATCTGACAAAGTCTTCTGTTAACAATGAGAAGAGGTGCAGGTTCAGCAAGCATAATCTTAGCATTTCTTACTCCCAAATACATGCCCAGAAACCACCATTTCCCTGGGATCCTGGGCTTTATGCAGAAACCACCATTTCTACCTTGGCCACACCATCCACCCTTGCCTCTGGTCACTTATATAAAGCACAAAACATAGAGCCAATATCCCCAGCAGCCCTACTATGCTTTGGGGCTTCTCCTTTTCTATTAGTAGGACTTTCCTCTGGGAAGAGAGGCCAGTGTGGCAGCAGAAGGGAAGCCAGCACCTTCCATAGCTGATTTTCCCAGCCACATGAAGATGTGCTACAGCTTCTCTACTGCTCGTGCCATTGCTAGCACCATAACAAGGTGGATTCACTGGGAAGAGGGAGGAAAGAGGCTCTTGTCCTTGTTTTCAGCAGCTCCAGAAGATGCATGCAGGGCTGCTCAAATAAGCTCACAGTCACCTCAGTCATACCAACCCATGCATGGGTCAGACCACAGTGAGCTGAGCCACCACCAGGCACAGGGAACACATGTAGGAGGGGACTAATGGGATGGAAACAGCATTCCCTGTCCATCCTCAACTGCATCTGCCCCTTCATGCTACATGGACAGATGATTTATAACAACAGTTTGGAGAGAGAAGGTGCCCATCAGACAAGAATTACCCCTCACTGAATTATTCAGACAGAAATCAGTTTCTTTGTCAGGAGCAGGACGTTCCCTGTGCATCCGGGAGGGAAAGAGGAAGATTTCAGGGTGCTGGTGAGCAGCAAGGAGTATCCCGTTCAAAATGCACCTAGAGGTTTCATTGCACGAAGTTATAACAAAAGACATCCCTTTAAGATACAGTGAAAGGAAAAGCACATTGAGGAGGAGAGGGAGGGGCTGTGGGGAGGCATGAGAGCAGCTGGAGAGGGATTCCAGGGGGACAGATAGACAGGCAGTCACAAAGTCTGTTAATTATTTAAAAAATAAACTAACACAGAAAAGGACGTCCTGGAGAGGAGGGGGAGGCAGAACCTCAGGGTACCCATCAATTATACACAAACCAGCTCAGGAGCACTGTGATTAAGGTTCCTGCAGGCACCCTCGTGGTGATGGCACCTGAAGCTGGCCCCATCCCACCAGTCATGGCACAGCACGGTACCTTTGTGACCCTTCGTTACCCCTGGTTTATTGTGTTTTGCAACTTCAGTTCAAACCCACAAGAGGAAACAAAGAAACACAAAGCAAAGCTTGGCAACAGTCTGCGTTTCTAATTGCATTGCAACCGCATTTTTACCTGGCACTGCCGTGGCACGCAGCGCACCGGCCACCTTGGGAGCCTCCCTCCTTATTTTTGAAATGGTGACCACAACAAGCAGTTGGATGTTAAGCAGAAGCCAACTGCATCCAGGCTGCTGCTTCCAGATCACGGTAAGCAAAGCTAAGAGGCAGGAGACTCAGGAAATAAATCTGTCCCCTAACAATCATCTTTCCTGACTGGAGCTTGGACTGGTATGGAGCAACAGATCCCCAGTTTTCAGTAGGATCAGGTCACACACATCACTCCTGGGGACTGCACAACATGATTTTTCTTGAATGAACAACCATCTATGCTGTTGACTTTCAGATCTTTCTTTCCAAGAGCTCTGTTAACAGACAACAACAAAAACGTAAAGTTTAAGTGGCAAAAGTATTTCTTTCCAATTTTAATGTTTTCTCATAACTTGAACCTTGAATTTATATCTAAGAGGGGAAGAACCATCTCAGGATCAGAAGTGGTGATCCTGCATCCCACATCCACTTCTGTTGTTTCTTGTTATGATAAGAAAATAGAAAAAATTGACTAGAAACCAAAATACTACTTTACCTTATGCACGCTACCAAATAAGCAAACAGTAACCGCTTTGGCTTGGCTGAAATTAGAATTCAAGTTTTCAGCCTACAAGTATGAAGACCCGTGCCCCATTACAAAACCTTAACCCATCCAGGTCATCCTAATTCCTCCTACTCCTCTACTCTTGATGTACACATGAACTAATGCCTCTTCTTTCCATTGAGCTCCTCCTTAAAACATGCAGCTTGCAAGCAAGAGGGGCGATGTGTGTTTGATAGAAACCACCCATATAAATGAAACCACAATTTTTACAATAAATTGGCAAATGGGCAAACATGCAGAAACTGTATCTACCATAACGATTTATTTAAAATAAACAAATCCAGCTGTGGTAAAATAACGAGTTCACTGCAAATACACACACAAATTCTGGCTATTTCATTATGAAGATATTAAATCTAGTCCCTCAACTCCAGCTCTTCATGATAATTAAATACACATAAATGTACTGTAGTGAATTTGCTCCTGGTAATTTGCATAGCAGAAAATAATTATTCTGGCAATTAGATATGCAACATGCAACATGCTTCTTCTTTATGTGCACCGCAAATTTCTTCTGATGCTTTTGCATCACGCTGTAAGAAGCTAATGGAGGGCCCCTTCCTATTAATAGCGTGATACAGTGGGTTCATGATGGCTTGGCTTCTCATGTTTGGAGCTCTGCTTCATTTATGTGTTTGGGATAGCTTTGTCCTGGTTGCTAGGGCTGGTGCTGCAAACCTCTAGCTGCCTTTAAATAGCCAGCTCCTACGCTGGAAGTAGAGTGCTTTCCATTTGTTATTTATTATGTTGGTCATTTGTCCAATTGTGCTGGCCTTGTCCAGTGATTAACCAACCAGTGCCAGGGCATCCTTCAGTTCAAGGGAACTAATCAGGTTGTTCCCCTCCCGTCCTGTCGCACATGGGAACGATGCATCTCTGACCAAGGAGAAAAGGCACAGACTTGCATCCATTTAGGTGAGACTCCTCATCCCAAGCTAAGCTTTATAGTCCCCAGATTTAGAAAACAGTCCCCAGTCATCAGCAGGACTTAAGGGAAGGATCAAGTAGAAGAAGAGCATCAAGGAAAACAAAGCCACAGAACAGCTTTGCAGGGCTGAGTTTTGTACAGCCAGAAAGCCCAGCCTTTTCTTCTCTAAAGGCATTTCTCTTTGAACATTGGTTGTAAAAGCCTGTGAGAAAGCCTTCTCTCCTTCTTGAGGCTGCTTCCTGAGCTACAGCTGGCCATGCCACCAGCCTTCCCTGCATTTCAGCCCTGAGCCTGTGCTAAAGGCAGGAGGTGCCTCAGGTTACTTCCAGCACCTCCTGGTCTCCAGGGTATCACTTCTCCAGTGACACTGCTCACATGTTTGAAGATGGGAGGCATACATGGTAAATTTTGATTAATAAAATTAAGAATTTCAATAAATAGCTGAGCAGCAATTTGCTGCCAATCCACATCTTACAATAAAGGAAGAATGCCTAGGGAAACAAAGCAGCAAGAAACGTGTCTGAGAGGCGAGACCATCACCATAGGGATCTTCTCTCCCTGCCCAAACAGTTCCTGGTCCCCAGTTCCTCACAGCAGTTTCTACTGAGGCTGCCACCACTCTCACCCAGCTGCCCTGTGCAGCTCCAGGTCTCCAGCTCTACAGCTCCGCTCAGCTCTTGCCCAAAGCCATTCCTTTCTCCCCTGAGCAAACACACACGCACACCCCTTTTTTGCATCCTTCACATGCTGATTTTAACTGAGGCTTAGTCTTCTTGCACAGACTAGTGAGAGAAAAGATGGCCCAAAAGTGAGGGTGATAGCCTGGACAGAGGAGAATCACATCCAATTCTCCCCTCTGCCACTGATTTCTCATCTAACCATGGACATGTTATTTCACCTCTTTCTGTCCACCAGTGCCTTATTCAAAGTACTGTTCAGAGATAGCTGTTAAAGGCTGGAAACACTTTGAACATGATGGCAGCCAGCAGTCGCTTCAGAAAATCTTGTCCATTAAGGCTGCACATCGAAACCCCAACTCTACCAACATCCAGAGACAGACTCCTTGTCCCT
The DNA here is from genome assembly GCA_013400195.1 of Aramus guarauna. NCBI lineage: Eukaryota > Metazoa > Chordata > Aves > Gruiformes > Aramidae > Aramus > Aramus guarauna. The sequence continues at coordinate 1,035,186 of VXBL01002481.1, read as the reverse complement.
CAGCAGATGGTGGGTTTCACTCTCTCTTCCCAAGTGTCACGGTCAGCATTGCGGTCTGACCTTGCTCACACGACCACATGCTGTGCAGCACAGCTCACCCTTCAGACGTGCTGGGTGTCCTACAGCCAGCCCCAAACCCACCTGAAGGTCAGAGCAGGAGGGGTGGGATACGGCCACCCAGCACTCTCCAGTGCCAAGACCCATCGGCTGTTGCTGGGGTGTGAAAAGGAAGGGGAAAAATGCAACAAAAGACAAGAATAAAAAGACTTCCAGTCCAGAGCACGATTAGGAAGAACGTACCCCTTTTTCTCAGGGTTAGCCTTTTTTTCTTTTTCTCTTTTTGGCCTAGTTTACAGCTGCCTGCAGCTCCCTTTACTGGTTGCCTAGCAGGGCTAGCATTCATGGCGATCTGAGGTATACCATGGATGCTCCCTGGAAGCAGCCTGCTATTTCCTACCCAGATGTCTTCTATTGCAGTCAGTGTCATTGCTCGAAGAGCAACAATAGCGCTCCATTTCCATGGCACTCATCTTCAGACAATCTAGTGACAACCTCGCCTTTCCTCCAGCTATGTTGTGCCCTGGATGAATATTGCGTACAAAATAATTCAAAACAAATCAAGGTGGCTAAACTTCTTAATCTGTCCATTCTGTTATTTTACAAAGCACAAACACTTAGGCTGCACAGTTCTGCTCAAGTGCCCTGTAACAGTCAAGAACAGCTGAAGCAATTAGCAATGCCCCATCTCCTCCAAAAGGCATAAACTCCAGGGAAGGAATCAATAGGAAAACTTCACAATACAGAGCCCTTAGCTCAAGACATATTTTAGGGATAAAGCTTTTAAAAGGCAAGGGATAAGATGCTAGACTAGGACTTAGGAAAGGGCTGAACTCTATCCTTGCATGTTTGGCTGTGTCATAGAGCCTTGGGTTGCCCGGTGTAAAATAATTACATTTGTTTCTTTCATGAAATCATTTGGAGTCCACTGACAGAACAGGGTAAATAAGAACTATAGCTCTAAGTTATTTATACCATCTTATTATTTAACAGAATAGCTTTAACATTGGTAGATGTACCAGAATAGACACAGGAAAAAAATGCTTCTGCAAACTCCCAACCACAAGCACTGCAGGTGCAGGATGTCTGGCTGGAGATGAACCATCTCCTCCTGGTTAGTGTTTGAAGGGGATTTGTGACATGTCCACTTGTCCAGGCAGCAGGTTCAATTTGCTGACTCCTCCAGTCCCACATCTCTAAAAACGGCACTTTTTTACAGACAGGAAAACATTCTCATACACTTGCTGGCTACGTGATGGATGGAGAGTCAGTTCAACCTCTCAAACACATTGTGTGTATTCTTGCTAACAGAATTTGAGTGCAGGTTTTCAAAATATTGCTTGAAAGGTGAAGCCTACCCAGAGCTTTCAAATTTAGAAATTTCACCTTCACAAGTCTGTATTTCACCAGAGAAGATGCTTGTGATTTGTTTATGCTTTTCATCATCATAAAAGCACCCAACACCGCAGTCACATAAAGCACTAGGAACAGGACTTAGAAAGATACTCTGATTATAAAACTGATTTACTGTTTACTCTCACAGGCCCTAGTTGTTACTTCCACTGAAGTCAATGGGAGTTTTGCCATCGACTTCAATAAGGTGGAGCAGAGCCAGGGACTTTTGTCTATTAATTCCTTGTGGGTCATTTACAGCTTTCCAAGCACCACTGCAAAAATAAACTTCAGATTTTTAAAAAACCACATGCACACACAACAAAAAAAACCCCAACTGGAATTAAAATGTGTCTAAATATCCAAAGTGAACCACTGGCATAATAACCCTACAGTATTTCAGAATAGCTCATTATTTACTCATTAAATAAGCAAATGACAAGTCCATTTTTCAGCATGTGTGTTTCTCTCATCAGGGATCAAATGATCCACTATCCCAGGTATGTAATTTGCTCTTGAATGTAGACCAAGCCTCGATACAATGAGTTGGGCTCAGAGCACAGAGACGTGGCCAAAAGTGGGCTTGATAAGTGACATTGCTCTGGAGGTGCCAAGAGAAATCATCTGCACAAGGGAGGGGAATCTCTCTTCTATGTGTGTCTCTAGTATAATTCAGTTGACCAACCCTAGATGCCCAAAGTCTTGATGAGGGAGAGAGAGCAGGCTACAGGGGAAAACCAGACACATTAAGTCAGATATTCAGGGAGTCAAAAAAGGGAGAAAGGGCGAACACTTACGCACCCTTTATTTCTTCCATTTTTAATGTTCCTCTCCAATCTCAAATAGCAGAGTGACAAAACTCAACATTAGGATAGAGTTTGAGCATCTTTGCACCACAGTGTCACATATTTTCAGGCAAAATTCTTTTGAAACTTAATATTTTCCCTGCAGAAATGAGTGAAATGTCACTTTCTTGCAAACTTCCACCACCCAGCTGCTGAAAGAGTCAAAAACTACAGCCCTGTACTAAACTGGGGCAACGCTCCGCTCCTGGATGAACCTTCACCATCTTGCTGAAACGATTCTCATGTCAACTGCTTGGGAAAAGCAAGGCTAAGACAAAGGGGAGCTGAAAGCCTGGGGCTTGAATTGAAAGTATAAAAGGAACAAAAGTAGCAGCAACAAAACTCTATGGACTCCTTTGGCACCCAAGGAGGAAGCTTAAAATACAGCCAGCGTGTCTCTCTGCTTTTTCCCCCCTCCCTATCTTCTTCTAGGAAAAAGAAAAAAAAAAAGAAAAAAAAAAGAAAAAAGAAGAAAAAAGACAGCTCTTAGAAACAATATCTTTCTGTGCAAGCTGTTGCCAGAGTCTGAGAGAATAAACCAGCATTTCTGTGCCAGCCCATTCACATGGCCAGGTGAAAAGAAACTCATTCCTTTACAGCCTGTGCTGCCCCACACAACATCTGCTGAGAAAGTGGGATGGGAAACACCAAAAAGGGGAGAAGAGAACAGCCGAGGTCTTCAGGTTAGAAGGGCAGCCTGTTCCCACCAGGGAGCCCCTCTTTCACTTGCAGACAACTGCTGCATTTGACATTTCAATGGGAACTGAGGCAGAGCAGGAGGGAGGGCGATGGAAGAGGGGGAGGTGGGAGAGCACACATAAAGGGGCAGGAGTGAGAAAAGTGAGGAGACAAAAATTCAGCATCTCTTTCACTTCTGCTTTTAGGGTTTTTTCCCCCATAATATGACAGTCAGGAGAAAGGAGAGTTTCTTTTAAAATTAGACAGATAGGCAGAGGGTTGGAGCTGTTAAAATCTTCTTTGAGATGAATCAATTTTATGGGGCTTACAGAGCAAAATTTTTTTTTTTTTTTTTGTCGTCCCCTTTTTTGTTTGTGTTTTCAATGAGAAGGAAAAAGGATTTGCATAAAATAAACAAAAAGAATGAATAGCAGCAAACCCTGCCATGGGCACCAACAGTGGATCCTTTTAGAAAAGTTACACGAATATTGTTTCAGTGTTCAGCATTGTCTGAGGGTTCGACACAGACACATTCATCCTGGGGAGTAATTCTGGAGTCCTGATCACTTCATACAAACCCCTCAGTGAGAGCTGCATGCTTTTTAAAATCTGCTTTATAGAAACTTTCATCCAAACACATCAGAGTATTTTGTAAAGGCTTCAAAGCAGCCCTGTGCCATAAAAGGGTATTATCTCCATTTTACAGAACAGGAAACTGAGGCCCAGAGGGAATCACACAGACAGCATCCAGAAATGAATCACCGGCGAAGCCTGGAATAAAACTGGTTCCCTGGAGCACCATGCTCGTCTGCAGTGAATTCAGAAATGGCCTTGGCTAAGTGAGAGTCTTTCTGCTGGGTTTTATGTCAAGCCCAAATATGCAAACCAAAAATAATACAAAGAAGGCTCAAAATGAAGTAGTGCATTCATATCTACAGCCAATAGATACGGATTCATAGTCATGACAATCCACATACTGGGAAGCACGGAGGAACCTTTCAGCATTTGGTGAGAAGAAAAGCGAATGGTTAAGGTGGGAAGATGATAGAGGAGAGCCCAGGAACAGCTTCCTTGAAGGGAGCGCAGGAAGGTGAGGGGTCTCCTCAGAAGGGTGAAGTACAAATTGAGTTCAGCTTCCACAAATCAAAATGAGAAATGAGATATTACATCCACACCTACTTTAGGTTTGCTTCTTTCTCCATAAGGATTCCCACGAATTCCCCACATGGTCAGTAAGGGAGGCAAACAACCAAAAAGTTTGCAAGATGAACATCGCACTCAACGTTCATCGCACATCATGCAACAATCAGTGCCTTGTTATTTGCTTGGGACTAGGGTCATGCACAGGAGAGAATCTCCAAAAAGCCACAAAGCCCTGAATATCCGAGCTATAACTCAGAAGTTAAGATTAAGAGGTTAAAATGCTTTGCGTCCAACTGGAATCAGTCTAGAAAAAATTCAGCATCACTTACTCTTGTGTGACAAAAATTGCCAGTCTTTGATCCTTGTTGACTGCTGTGACTCAATATTACTTCCTTTCTGTCTCTACTCCCTATTACATACCTACACACAAACCAGTGGCTGCCTGGTTAATAGGTTAATAGTTTGCACTGGGACAGATTTAAGGGTGATCAAACGAAGCCACAGGTGCTTCCCAGCAACGCTGGTCGGTGTGGCATGCATCACGCATCACGATGAGCAAGTGCAACCTTCTGCACCCTCCTCCTTCCAGCCTGGCCTCATGGCTCTACCCAGGGCCCTCCAACCTCTGTGATGTCCATTTTCGCTCTGTTACACATAACGGGCATCCACAAGCAGGTAGGTCTGAAAATCCATAGGGTCCATCAGAAGGCACGGAGAGAACTTGCTAAATTATTTTGGAGCAGTTTGGGAGGGTTTGTTGTTTTGTTTCAAGTCAGAAGACTGTCTACAAACAAACATTTCTGCCACTGGCAAAAAATAAATGAAATCTCTATCAATGTTTCTTCATCTTTGCAGGTTAAAGCATGAACCCTGTTTTAACAAGATCCAGGCATTTGTGTGCAATATGTATTTTATACATTTGTCACACCCACAGCAAGTCCAGCACCATAGCATAGCATGTATCAGAGCCCTGTGCAATCCTAAAACCTTTCTATCACACTTGGAGGACAGGGCAAAACTTTTCCTCTCAATCTTTTCCTTCCCCCATGCCCCAGATGAGAGCAAAAGGAAGTTTACCTCTGCCAGAAAGGAGCTTAGTGCATTCATCAAGCCTGCAGGGAAAGCTTCAGTCCATCTTCTGAAAATTCCCATTTTTACCCTGAAAGAACATTTAAGAGCAAGATCTCATACCTTTTTCCAGTACCAAAATAGGGAGTGCTCCCAAGGATGGGAGGATATGCCGCTTGTCCAGTACATGTGAACATCCTAAGGGGTAAATCTGGATGAGCGCAGGGCGGTCCAGGCTGCACCCTGTGCTGTACCACCAACTCACCCAGGGCCAAGGGGATGCTGGATCTTCAGCATGGAGCTGTTGGCACCTCTGAACTGCGTGGCTCTATTTTCTATCTGCAAAACAGGAACAAAAACTACCCCCACAAACTAAGCACATTGAAACCCTGTGCGGAAGATAAAGCTGCAAAGCACTACTAAGAGGTTAAATCCCTTTCTGGTGCCTCACAGCCAGCTGTCAGGGGGAACACAGCAACAGAGAGAGGACTTTTTCTTCTACTTTAACTATAAAGAAGTCGCCCTTATTATTGCAGTTTTGGCAACAGCAACATAAATTAGGGAACCTTCCTACAGCACAGTTTACCCCCTCCCCACCCTTTAATCCCCAGAAGTGACTAATTGAGTGACAACAGAACAGAGCCACCAAAGCTCTCGCAGCCTCTGCAGCAGGTGACGAGGACAATTCCATCCACCTCTTTCCATACGGGGCTAAAGCCACCTCCCCGTGCCCGGTGCTGAGAGGTTTCACTGGTTCGGCTGCCGCGTTTTATAACACATACTCAGAAACCAAGTTATCTGTGGGGTAACGGTGAGTAATGCGCTGGCTGCTATCTGCCTCGCTGAAAGGGTGATGAGAGTCAGTCAGAGATAGTCCTGCTTCCCAAATTAGATAGCGAAACGATCAGGCCCTTGGAAAAATAACACCACAAGTCCCTCCCTGCCATAACCTTTCTACTCACAGATAAGTACCAAGCATTGCTTACACAACCTTAACTGCAGTGTCAGTCCCTGGTCTTTAAAAAGTCATGACTCAGACAAGGTCATGAAATTGGCTTGGATTTAATGTGACTTTTCCCATTAAAAAAGCTTATTTGAATGAGCTTTGGGTTTTCTCCTCATTGCTGGACTAGAAATGGGTTTTAAAACCAAAAACGTGATTAAGAGATGAGCTTCTTTTCCTACAGCAGTTGGATATCAGTGAAATCTTTCACTTTGCAGGGAAGGTACAACTTTTTCCCAGCCAAGAGATATGGCGACAACGTGTCTGTCAAAGGCATTCCTCAGGCTAATGAGGCATCTTCTCTGCCCTTAGCTTAAACCAAGTTTTTGAGCTCTAATTCATCCATGTTCCCCTCAAAAATAACTGCCTCAGAGTCACAGTAATGTTCTAGCTCAAAGCAATGCTTCATGATGGGTTTGTTATGCTGCAGCAGTTGGTCCATGTACTCACAGCACCGACTGATACGGGCCAATATTTGCTGGCAGAGGCAGGGCAGGTACCTAGGTGGGTGATAAGGAGAAGCAATGACACCTGGACTCACCACTGCTATTTGCTTCAGGGCACCAGAACCAAGTTCCCAAGATGTTTGGCCCCTACTTTGAAATCCCTCCCAGTGCCTGTGGTAGGGGCTGGCCCCAGCTGCACTGGACAGCAGGTCAGGAGGGGACCTCGATGGGTCAGGCTGGTTGGCACAGGCATGGTAACAAGGAAATCTTGGTTATGGTCATGCTGTTGCCTCCAGTGCCCTCTTCCACAGCAAGGAGCTTAGAGATGCCTCAAATGAGCATTGAGATGGGGCAGAACATTTGAGGAGGAGAAAAAAAAAAAAAAAAAAGGAAAAAGAATCGCCCTGCAAATATCTCTGGGAGAACAGAAAAAAAAACAAAAAACCAAAACACTAAGAACTTGACACTGAAATGGCTCTTCAGATTTGGCATTTTGGTGCTCTGTGTTCTTCTGGCCCTCATCAGGTTTATTTCCCCTGGGTGTGAAACACTGTAGATCCTCACCTCCCAGAAACAGCAGAGATAAAAGGGCTGGGGTTCAGCGCTAGTTGAGGACTGGGGCCACCACGAGGTTGAGATCAGACTTCAGCCAAACTTTCCTATGAATGCAGGAACGTGTGTTACACTGCAGCTCTGGTATTTGCAAGCTCCTGGAGCAAGGATGATTTTTGTACAGCTCTTAACACCAGCTTAGCACCATTTAATTTTCCATCCCGAAAGGAAAGCTCTGGTTTGCCAGGTTAACTCTGGGCAGAACCGTGCCATTTGGAGACCCATGAGCTGCAAGCACTGAATTTGGAGCCTCCTCCACCTACCACTCCCCAGCCACATTCTGAAAAATCAGTGGGGAGGGGAAATAATCAGAGAATAAATTTTACCTAAAAATGTGATGAAGTCATCTGTAAGATGTACGTGGGTAACTTACCTGCTTGCTGTTACAATTAGCAATTTTTCAACTGAATTTAAAGCAGATGAAAGCCCTAAAGGCTAAAGTCTGCTAACTTTACCCCCCACCTACCCACTAGCTCCACAAATAAATCTTGTGGGTTTGGAAATAGCTCCTTCCCCACCTCTAACCACAGGCTTGACAGTCCCCGCCAAGCCCATTTCATTAGTTTCTGGATCTTTCATACACATACAAATACGCATCCATACGCGTGCACGCACACACAAAGAGCTGCCCACTTACAAACCTGACAGGTAAAATTATTCCCTCCTCCCACAGCCCTCCTAATTGCCTCCCCTGGGCTCTTGCAAAGTGTAAACGTCACTGGCTAAATATTAAGTTCGTGCGGCGTCACCGTTATGCCTTTCGTTAAAGCAATATCTGTCTCATAGCTCAGCATATATGTTACGTCTAATTTCACTGTTAGGACCCACATGTAGCGTGTAACTTTCCAGTCCGACTTTAAATCATTATGCCAATTTCCTGCAGTTATTTAAAGATAATTTTCTCAGGATCCACTTGAAAGATGATGGTGGTGTTTTTTTAAAAAAAAAAACTGCATTTTTTCTAAGATGCATTTTGTCCCAGCATGCATAGATGTGCTTTATAATTTTCTTAGAAATTGTTGGTAATTCAAGATCTCAATCATTCAATATCATTAAAACTGAGTCATGATATAAGGGTAACTAGAAGGTTTACAACATTTACCATCTTAAATCTCCACTGCTGGAGGCTTGTGATCACTCTATAGTCTGCATTGGGTTTTTGTTTGTTGGGTTTTTTTTTTTTTTTTAAACAAAAGTGAATTTCACCATAAATATTCAAAAGTTAATTTTTCCATCACAGAAGGATCTTCTCCACAAGCTGCTGTTGTTTATGGCTCCTGAAACTCAAATGAAGGAATATGCCACCTGCAAGGAATGGCAATGATTTTAATTGGATTGCAGTAACTATCAAGAGATAAATAAGCAACAAAAATAATTAGTGTCAGCAGTTCCTTGTTTGCAAATTGGGACCTGTAACACTTGCTCCTGAGTTCAGGATGCAAACTAGCTCTCCCGAAAGACCTTTTGAACCCCATTTCCAGAAGTGACAGGACCTTAAAAATTGAGGAGTCAGAGACAGAGGAAGCTGTGTAAGAACTGGATTTTACCAGAGAAAACTTCAAAATGGAAAAAAAATAAGCTGTAGGTTACTCAAAACAGCAGTGCTAAAGTAAGATTTATTGTGTTAATGTACAGAAAATGTCTATAGCCTGATAATTTGCGAAGTGAATTAACAATTAAATGACTGATTTATAACAAAATGAACTATCTTTAAATTGTTTGGATTAATAATAAGTAGTGAGCAACATGGTAGTTGTTTTCTACATTTTAAAGGTGCGGATAGTAGAAACAGAGTATGCGAACCCAGATGCCTAAACCTGGGCTTCTGAGGATATATTTGGGTGTCTAACATTCTTGTTTCTAATTTTCAAAATGTTCTTTAGAGCTCAGCAGCTTTGAAAACCAGACCATGCAGTTCTTACCCAACCAAGGATTTTTGAAGCTTGAGATTTGAAAGGCTATGACTAGAAATGTTGGAAATGAACCACTAAAACATCATAAAGCACCCACTGACTTCCCAATTGATTTCTCTCAACAGTTGAACATTGGTTACAGATTGAACAGGGAGTCAATAATTCCCATTTCTATTTCCAACTCCATCAGCAAGAATATTTGGGAGCGTTTCTTCCAGGAAAGATCATCTTCAAATCCTTCCACATGGGATATCAATTTGTCAGTGTTGGTTTATGACATCAAGGTCCTTGCACTAATAAGATAAAGGCAGGATCCCCAGGAGCTCAGCGCACAGGCTGGCTATCAGGACAGTTATCTTCCAGCACCCACCACCACTGAGCTTGGCCATGGGGGATTCATACAGCCCCCCCCCCGCCCCCCAACTATCACAGGCCAGGTTGCAACATCCTCTTCCAGACCGTAAAACAGCACTTCGGTGACTGCAACAGATCCGTTAGGATACAAGCAAGTCTAATAAGACCAGTTGCTCCATCTGTAATAAGTAGCTATGAATTTATATTCCTCCTTTGCAGAAAATGCACAACCCTTATCCAAGAATATGGAAGCACTTTTGCTCCGCCCGACAAATACGTAAACCTAGTCAAAGGTGCAGTATGCATACATTTATTCCAGCTGTGGGCTGTATCTGCAGATTAAATACCATTTTCCTCTGCGTCTGACAGAAAAAGGAGCTGGAGAAAAAATGTGTCAGGAAAAAAAAATACAGTCAGGCAATGGCTAGTAACTAAAAGCTGATTTGCACTGCAGGTGTCTTATTTTCCCTGAGGGCCACCTCTTGCTGTTTGTCCCCCCCCACACACAGATGCTACAACTCAAGAGGCAGCGGGATGGGTTAGCACTGACTGGAGCAAACCACGTTCTCCTTCCCTCCTCCTCTTCCTCCTGCTAGCTGAGACAGGCCAGCCACCTACATGCCCACAGCCAGCAAGGGGTTCACAAAGCCACTTTCACCCAACACACCTTACACCTTTCCCCATCCCCAACTATATAATGATGCTTAAAATACCCCCAGAAGATGCTTTTCACTGAACAAAATTATAGGCACTCGCAGGACACTGCAATTAGTAGCTCACCCCCCACCAAGGATAATGAGTTAAGGAGACACCCAGCATGGGTGAACAAGAAGGGGAGGCAGAAGTGAGAACAGGAATGTCAGCCTCAGGTGTTCAGGCACTTCGGGGTAAAAAAACCCTCCTTGCTTGAAGCACCTGGGGCATTGGAGAAGGTACAATTTGTACAGAGACAAAGGGAGAGACACAGCTAGATCCAACATGTCCGTACTTGCTCCTTTCTTGTAAGCATCAGGGGAGCAGAAACCTTTTTGCAAGTTGGTCCCCATCCCCCAGCACGGGTTTGTCTTCCCTTACACTGCAGTCACACGCTGGCCACAGTCATACAATGCCCAGCCCCACCAAACTGGGATGAAATGCCAACACACCTCCATGGAGAAGGTTGGGTTTTTTTGTAAAAATGGCTCTGGAGCATGTCCTTCCCTTCTCTAAAGCAAGGGACAGAGTCGTGCACTGATTTGGAAAAGCAGAGGTCCCCAAAGAAACAGCTAACTGCTTTTGGTTAGTAATGTGGAAACAGGAGCCTGGCCAGCTCTTGCAAAATACACTTTTGACACTGATCTCCCAAACAGGAACAGACTTGTTCTGGCTGTACATACGTGTACACACACCCACACGCACAGATGTGAGAGGAAAACTCAGATCTTCTGGGCTCCAGCCACCAGCACTAACCCAGCCTTCATCACCACAACCCGCCGCTGAGGTTGGTGGCACTTCAGCTCTGGCCGATGCTTGGAGTCCAGGAGACCAAACTGCTGGTCCGGCCACCAACCTTGAAGGGGACCTAACCCCACAGGCTGAAAATGCTTGTAGGACCTGGAAAAGTAGGGAGAAAGAGATGAGAGACTACATCCATCAAGTTCATCTAAATGAATTGCCCTTTTCAAGAGCTGTGAGTGCTCCAAGTGCAAATCTTTTAGAGTTTGTGACATAAATTCCCCCCCCCCCCATCCTATTAATAAAATATAATAGCAATTCTGAGAATAATGGCCTATTATCTAAAGTCTTAACATGACAGAGCGATCAAAAGGAAGGAAATATAGGGCTGGGGGAATCAGTTCTGGGGGCTTTGCAACCTCCATGCATGGCACACAAGCAGAGCAAGATAGATTTAGTGGTTTCTCAGCCAGAGAAACACCGCCAAGACTGGCTTATTTTTTAAAATCTATCAAATGCACATTTTTAAATAGTTCTCAGTGCACATATGTCAATTGTTTGCACAGCTCAGAAAGATTACCGTGATGTGCCATCTAAGCCTGCAGAAGAGACAGGTTGGATGTACCAAACTCCTGCCCCTCCTACACTACAGCTGTCACAAGGTTGACAGGCTCTGCCACCTGAAAACAATGGCACAGGTGGCAACGGGGACAGCAAGGAGCACGCAGCACATGTTGGTCTGTGCCATTACTGGAGCAGGTGGGAACACCATTTTTTTTTTTAAATATTTTGTTCCACAGAAGGTGCATAGAAAAACCGCCTTTAGTTAAAGGCTTAAAAATGTTTTGAGAACGAAAATTGTGCCTGACTTGTTGTGAGGGTTTTTATTTTGAGCCAAACTATGGTCAAGCCAATTTTTTTTTTTTTTCTACTTTTTTGAAATTTAGAGAGGGTTTTTTTTGCAGGGGGGTTGAAAACCCCCCAGAAATTTTAAAATTTAAAAAATGCTGTCAAAACAGTCTTCCCATTGCTTCTAATGATGCCATCATTCTTCCTTCTTCCCTTATCTTTTTCTTTCTCTTTTCTCTCATCGTTATCCAAAGGGGGAATTCTCCAGAACACTGTCCTACTCAGTTGTATAACCACTAACAGAAAAAAAACACCCCTCTGATCCCTCCTTGCAACCAGCCACTAATACAAAAACTGCTTATGACTTAATGATGCTCCTCCACGCTTCATTAACTTTTATCAGTATGGAAATCAGGATTTGTTCTGAGTTCTGCAGACCTGTCACTGGAGATGGGCATGGGGGAGCAGGATAAGTTTCTGGCTTTCTCATTGTCACTGGGCTTGTTGCCATTGATTTTGGGGGTGTCAGAAATGTCACCCATGGAGATTTTCAGCGATAGGTTGCTGATTTTGATCCAGCCCCAATTAGCAGCTGCCTGCTAATTGTTGACATTGGCAAGCTACAAAGTAAATTGGGGGCCTTGATCCAATGAACCATAAAAATAAATAATAACCATAAAACTACATCTGCACTATAAAATCTCACACAACGATTGCCAGTAACGATTCCTGCTATTTATATACGCTACCTGGCTGGGGAGGGCTCCGCACTGAGATAACAGAATCTTCCTTAGCCATCTTTATGGAAGGTGAAGGGTTAAGCAGGGAGTGAACCCACACTATTATCCTGCCTTGCCCCTGGTATAACCCAAATCAGGGCTAAGATGTTGTGGGTAGATCAGTCATTGTATCGCTGCCCATGGGGTCTTCAAAAAGGCAGGTTTCAAGTGCTTTTACAGTTCCAGGAGTAGGATTCAACCCCTCCTCAAGCCCTAAATGACCTATTAAACATGGTGGCAAATCTAGGGAATATCTTCAAATTTGCTTTGAGCACATCTCTCAAACAAAACATGACTACACTCAAACAGACTTTTGCTTTGATTCACCTTTCCCATTCACCTTATCTTCACTATTGCTCTAGCATACATAAATATATTAAGAACATATCTGCCAAAGTAATTTTCAAATCAGAACCTCCTGAGTTATAACTGCCTTTTCCCAGAAAGAAGTATGCCACGACTCACTTGAGTCAATCTGGTCTTGTAAAAATTATCTTTGCCAACTCCTGGTTGTGGCTGGTTTTTAATAAACCACCAGGCAGGGACCAACTTAATACTCATTTAAAACCTTCAGTGCTGAAAACCATGGAAATCTGGTTTTCTCTTACCAGCTCTCAGTGGGACCAAGGCACCAGAAAGGCTTTTCATGGTTTATTTAGGGTCCAATCCTACACACCTTTGCATATCAAACTCCCACTGCCTTTGAACTGCAGAAGAAAAGCCTGAAAATTTTCTTAGTGCTACTCTAGCTTGTACAAAAGGGAAATTTTAATGCTTTCCTACCTCTACCAAGCTTCATACATCAGTGTTTGCAAAGAGCTGTGAGATCCCTGCATAGAAGATGACAGTATAAAGTTATCATTCGCAAACAGCCTATTGATGTTTTCACCAGAGCAGCCAAATTAATACAATACCAAGTCCTTGCCCATGTTCTACGTAATTAATTCAACACTCAGATGACATTTCATTTAATCAAGACATATCATATCTTCTCTTTCAGCTGAAAGAAACACTGAAGTTATAATGAAAACAGGTCGATATATCAACTACCAGCAATTTTTCTCTGTGTTTCTGCTGGTTCCTGAAAGCCAAAAAAGAGCTGATGCTTTCCCTCCTTCATCTGCTTGCTCCTTGTTTAATACCCCTAGTGCTATGACAGTCAGGCAGGGAACTTCTCTGAATAGAGAAGTTTTCCGTTTTCATTACATTTATTCACAGCAGAACTGGTTACAATTTATTTTTTTTTCCTCCCCAACTAAAAGTGTGTTTTCATGTAAATAAAAAATAGAATTGTCAAAGGAGATGTGACCATCTGGTCCTGCATCCTGACTCCAATGGGGATCGGCCCCAGCTGTTTCAGGGGAAGTTTTTTCCCCAATTCCCTTCTGTAACAAGACAGTTTGCATCCTGAAACAGGAGGGCTTCCTTCCCCTCCAAGCTTTTAAGAGAGAATTTGCAGCTTTCCTATTTATTTATTTATTTATTTTTACATTTTACAAAAAATTCCCAAGTATTTTTCATTATGCTTTCAGAAAGGTACTGCAGTTAAGGAGTCAGCCAGTTTTTCTGAGCAGCAAGAGCTGGCTCTTGCACCCCCAAAGTATTTACAGCCTTCTGTGACATGTTTAACAGAAAAGTTTCATGCTATAGCAGATACATCTATATTTGCCATATCTAGTGAAGATTTCATGAGATAAGTTCAGCTGCCTTCATATTGTACATAAAATATCACAGCCCCTTTCCCAGGGGGTTGCTGGAATTGCCATTCTGGTTTCTAATGAGGGAAGGAACTGGAACACTGTAAATTTGCAACTTTGTCCGCTTCATGTAAATCAAAGCACAGCTGCAAAATTTGGGAACAGAAAAAAACGAGGGGAAAAATCTCCCACCACACACATCCAACATATAAATACTCCTGGCTAGTAAATGTCACTTGACACTCTCACATCAAACCTGTCATCGGCTCAAGCGTTTAAAGGAAAAACACTGCTGGGGTCGGGTTCACAAATCTGTCCCTAGTACTAATTCACAAGTAACCCTTCTATATTAATTATTCCTAAGTATGCCACAATGACACATTAAATTTGCATGCAAAAGCCTAGTTAAAGTCTGAACAAGCCAAGACCTCTGAGAAAGCACTGCACATGAGAGAGATGTATTGTTTTAAATAACCACCTACCGCTGAGCTGGGGCACAGAACGTATTTGGAAGCAGTAAAACTGCTGGAGAGAAGCAAGAATATTTTGAAAACAACACATTTGGGTCCTGCTAACATTGGAACAAATGAACAAACATATATTAAGGTTGGTATAAGGTGGGTTTTTTTGTTTATTTGGTTGGGTTATTTTAATCAAATAAATGCAAGTATATATTTGCCTAGTCTGCTGATCCCTGGAGGTGGGAGTTATCCCTGCCTTGGTCACAGCTGTAGCAAATGCATGGAAAATGCAGGTAGCAGAAACCATTCCAGTTCCCCAGAGGCTAAGCAGTTGCAGGGACTACCCATAGTTCAGTGAAGCTCTAAATCAAGTTAGCAAGCACTGGCCCTGTTGTGATTTGCATGGACCTTCCCACAGTGCACCAGGATGTTTTTAACCTCATAACAGATATCATCAATGCTAAGCAAATTGCTTGCATAATTATGCATATTTGCACAGTGCCGTCAGTTGCAGCTGATGTCACTTGCTGATTATCTTTCTCCTAATTTTTTTCATCAATGGAAGCTTGGGTTTTTATTTGTGACTCATTCTGTAGCGTTTATTATATGCTGTGCCATGTCAGGTGTACTTTTAACACTTGCTTTATTGCCACAGATGTGTTGTTTCAGATGGGGATGGGGTGGGAAAGGTGTCTGGCTGAATTCACCCTTGCCACCCCATGGAATGTTATTAATTACAAGTTATGTGTCAGATTAATCACATGATATTATTATTTATAAAGCAGACATCCACATACCAGCTATAAAAGGATCAAATCTTATAATAGCCTGATGAAGCAGAGTTCAGTATATTTTGGGTTCGCCATAATCAGCTGGGAAAGGCTTGCTTTCAAGCAAGATGCTGTTTATTTTTAGATTAGTAATGAACAAACATCAGGAGTCCATAGGAGAAATAACAGGAGAATCACTTCTCTGGGAAATGGCGTTATCCTAAAGCAAAATGTTTTCCTTAGAGCTGGCATTGAAAGCAGCAGTACAGAGACAACATCTAACTGCTTATTACATCATCTTGTCCATCCAAAAAATGGAATAACATACAAGTTTGGCCTCAACATACCATCCACCTTTGGGAGTGTTATCACAAAGATGCTTCCCCAGGGGATGAAATCACAGGTTCATATACAGGAGCTGCACAAGAAACAGGTTGGCAGGGGATGGGGAAGACCTGTGGTGTGTATTTCATGAGATGATCTCCAAGACAGGCTGCAGGAGATGGTGGGCTGATCAGATCTACCATTAGGTAGAGCTCTACCCAAGCCACAGCAATTTGGAAAGAAGGTAAGGGATGAAGGAGCCTGGCTCTGACCCATTACAAGCTGCAGGGCTTGCTGGTTCCCATCCCACTTTGTTAGCCTTACAAAATGAAAATCCAGTGTGAAAAGCCAAAGTGTGACAATGAGAGGACACTCAGGAGCTGCATACTTGGTTTCAAAAGCAAGCCGTTGCTGAAAGCCAGGCTGTACCTGCAGTTTGTGGACAATAAACTCGATTCTCCAGGGAACAAAGAGGGCATGAAGCCTTTGACCTGCAGGTCACTGGTTCGAAACCCAGACAGATTTTGTGAATGATCAAAAGTCGTTCCTGTCTGATT
Organism: Aramus guarauna; assembly: GCA_013400195.1. Lineage (NCBI taxonomy): Eukaryota > Metazoa > Chordata > Aves > Gruiformes > Aramidae > Aramus > Aramus guarauna. The sequence continues at coordinate 1,018,804 of VXBL01002481.1, read as the reverse complement.
GTTGTTTGCATCTAAGTGAAACAAATAGTAAAGTCACACTCCAACTCTTAGCTGCCCACAGCTAGACAGTCCCCTTTCAGTGCTCAACAGCAAGATTTTCAGCAGCAACCCTGCACCTTTGAGAAGAACAAAACCTGCAGTCCAAGTGAGAGAGATGCTGGGGTCACCACACCCCAGCTCACTGCAACCGTCAGCAGCCACAGCCATGAAATACTTTCCTGGAACCAGTAGAAGTCTGAAATCCATCATTCTAATACTAAGGGAAGTAAATCCAGGGAAAGACCCTATCTAGTCAAGGTGGAGCAGGACTGGGAAGATGGGAGTCAACCCACAGCCTTCATCCTGCAACATCATCAGACTGGATCCTCCAGTACCCATTTAGACAGGAGATGCAAGGTGCTGGCTGCGTCCTGGGAACATGGCTCCACCATGAACATCACAAATTTAGGGCTTTTTGCAATAACCATATACATCTACCACTCACAGTTATTCTGAAACCCAGGGAAGACAAACCCTTGCTGCTCTGCCAGTGCAACCATGACTCATCCTTCAGAGAAAGGCGCGGACAATTAAGAGCATCTGTCAAGTAAAGCCAGTGACAAATGACTCTCTCTCATGGCTCTGAACACACATACTTTGGTCCACAGCTTTGGCTACTCTGGAGTGTTTTGGAAATCTATTACTCCACAGCAGACTCCCCCCAGGTTGTTTACTTAGCAAGCACACTTAATAAGGAGCCTGTTAAAAAGGCCGTGGTTATACATCACTCCTGGTCTGTCGAACAATCAGGCTGGATTATGGTGTTGATCATTAATTATTGGAGAGGGGGGAAGGGCAGCAGGCTTAAATTAAAAGCCAAGCCAGAGTATTTATGCCCCGTTTACTATGTGCCTAAAGACAAAGGCACTCAGCTCCTCCCTATAACCATACCTGTGACTAAGGCCTCAGGGCTGTCATGCAGGTTCACACATGATGCTTCATCCAGCGTAAGCAGCAGGGTTTGGGGCTGCAGGGTGTCCTGGGTGCGGGGAGGCTGTGAACCACCCCAGGCCAAACACTGCCTCTTCCCAATCACTCTTAAACCCATGGAAAACAACTCAATGTGCCCCAAAACTGCTGCAAAGACAAGGAGAGGTGAGAGGAGAGGCAGGGACTGAAGCTGTGCCTGGGGAAGGGAGGAATAGTGTTTCCCTAAGTGTTTGCCTTCTCCTGCAACTCAGCAGGATCTTGCAGTGCTTCATAATGCTGATTGCGGTGACATTTTGGGTAAAATCTAAATGGACTGCCCTAAACCATCCATTTTGTTGCCTCACAATAGAAACACTGCACACATGACCCCCTCCATGAGGTGAGAACCAGCCATCAGCATCCCTTCTTTGGCCTATTCTCTTCTCAGCAGCACCACAACAGTGGCACTGAACTTCCAGAGCACTGCACAAATGTTGCAGCATCCCAACACAGGGGATGTGTTGTCTGACCAACGCTCAAAACCACAAGACTAATAGTCTGTACATTTGAACTTAAATCTATTCTACAGCAGCATATGTTGTTCAAGTGAAGCTCTATGAGTTCTCCTTGAATAATATTTCAGATTCAGTTGCGTGAGAAATTTATCCACCACTTTTTACCATCCTTGATTTTGCCTTCAAGATCTCCTTGATTCCACAGATATAGCGTGGGATTAGTTGAGCTCTGGGGTGCAAGCATACAGACATAGTCTCTACAGTCTCAGCCAAGAGGTCTCATCCCCTTTCCACCACCCATTCCAATGCCCTACAATACAAACAAGCTTCCCACTACTTACTTGTTTCCAGTCCACACAGCTGCAGTTCAGGAGAGTCCCTCATAACAAAAATAAATGAATTTTTTTCCCAAAAAATCTTCCAGGAGGAAGCGCTGCAGAGCAAACTTTTAGCACACCCAGGTCTTTCATGAGTGGCCAGTCCAGCAAGGACATTTGGCTGATGGACAAATTCAAGCTCACCTCTGGCCAACCCTTACACAGATGGAAACCACTGACTCAAACCCAGGTTCCTTGACTGCTCTTCCCACCCATTCAAGGAACCCAGCCACTTTGTCATCCCTCTGGAGCCCTCTAGTACTCATTTCAAGCTTCCCACCCTGTTTTTTCAAAGCAAGCCGGGTTCTTCCTGGCTACTTCCAACAACAAAAAATTCTTCAGCAAAAGTCTCAATATCTTAGCATCCAAAGACAAATCTCACTTCATAAGTGTGCATGCCTCAGAAGAGGACCCTCAGACTTGGGAGATCTCATGGGAGATCTTGGCTGCCAAACCCCAAGAGAAGCTGCAGTGCTCCCCAGGTCAATGCAGAGTGCCATTCTCTCATACCACCTTTTCCCAGAACTGCAGGGAAG
>VXBL01002481.1:979597-1016364 GCA_013400195.1 Aramus guarauna | reverse complement strand
AAAAAAAAAACACAACACAAGAGCGAAAGTAGACAGGTCTTTTGTCTCTGAGCTGCCTGTCATTGTGCAGCCAGATGTGAGCAGGGTTTAAAGGAAAGGATTTATATGACTGCCTTGCCAGACCAGGCTCAGATGTTTTTTCCAAGCTTAGGTGAGACATAAGAAAAAGATCAGTTTCCCTGTCTGCTTTAACTCATGGAAGGAAAAAGAGAAAAAGAAGTTGACTTTAATTAATTTTGCCTATAAACTAGCTGCACTCCCTGGATAAGGACTCAGAAACTTAACATAGGGTTGCCCAGAACAAAGGGAAACCTGACAGTAAGTCAGGTAAAACAGAGCTGACACGGCTGTTTCTTATGGAGTTTTACTTGCAAAATAACCACAATTCACTGCACATTGTCAGCTTGAAGGGGTCACTTTGCTCCTAGATACAGCCGTGCAACCACCTCACGTGCAAGTGTCAGTAGAGACAAATCTGAACTGAAATTTAGTGAATCCAGCTAATTAATTATTTGAAAGACTGATGTTTTTCAGTTTTGTTTTATCATGATCTTTTTTCTTCCAAGCCAAGCACACCAGATGGCCAATACCACTCTCGTTGCTTGGTACTAATCAGCCACTTCCATATGATATTTGCCATGAAGAATTAATACAATTAGGTCAGGATGTAAAGACATCATATTATACATGGCAATGAGCCCAGATTTACTTCTATTCCTCCTGCAACTGCCTTCAGCCCGGGTGAAGTCAGAATCCAGGTCCCTTTTCACTGCAGTGAGCTGAGCTGCTCCATGTCTCACAGCACTTCTGCAGCTGCAACTCTTATTTCCCTTCCATAAGAAATATAGTCAAATGCAGCTTCAAAAGGAAACCTTGCTAAGAGACCTCCAAGTATATGCTTTACAAAAGGATGATGCCCTTGTAATCTCTCACTTATTTTTGAAGGTTTATTTTCTCTTTTTCAATCACTGCAAAGGGTGCAAGTGATATGAATGGTGAGAAAAGGGGCTGGACAGTCTGCAGCTGGCCAAACCCTCAGAGCAAGGAGCTCACAAGAACACAGGAGAGATGACTGCTGCCATCCACTTACACACCCCATCATGGTGCTCCTCCCTGACTGCTCACCCAGAAGTGAATAAGTGGATCAGCTATTTGTCACTGCTTCATTTTATCTTTTTTTTTTAATATACCATTGCTGTTTCCCCTTCATTTTATTTTTCCTAAGTAACTGAAATATTAACAATTTTTCCTGCAACAGAGGTTAGCCTGGTGGCAGGACTAGGTTTGTCTGGAAAGAGAGTTTCTCTCTGTTCCCCTCTCAGGGTACATTCCAATTCTCACCCACAATGAGTTTGATTTATTTTAAGGGTACTCTTTCTCAAGGTTTAAGGCTGTGAGCAAAGGTAGGATTGCCCAGTGATATATGGAAGATCAAGTCTTGATTCTTCACTCTGATAAAAAAATGTATGAGGCATGACTTTGGCAAAGTTGCTTGCTTTTTTTCTGTGCCATAGATTCCTCACTCTACCAAAAGTTCAAGCCAAAAATCAAAACTCTTCTCTGTGCATTGAGGCAAAGGTGGAGGCAGAAAGCTCTCAGACTGCAGGACAGGATGAAAGCCAACCTGGGACTTGCTCCTGGGCAGCTGAAGGGCCAGAATGATCGGTGAGTCCCACGCAGGGCTGCTGTGCCATCCCCAGAGCTAATTTCCAAGTCCGGCTCTGCTGTCTCACACTGTGGCCAACATCCCGGCAGGCCTGCCCGAGGCAAACCCTCTCCTGCAAACCACGCGATGGCCCTGCTCTGCTTCCTCCAGCTACTTACAATTCAAGACATCTGTGTTTACTCCATGACCCATAACAGAGGGTTGTTTTCCCTGGAAGGGCTCCATCACTGCCTCTCTCCTGGTGCCTACCATGTGTCCATTTAATTTTTAGGTTGTGTTTTGGTTTTTGGGTTTTTTTTTTTTTTTTCAAGGAAGGTCTGCATGCTGCTATTTTCAGCACCTTCCCCATGTGCTAGAGGCAATTCATGCTTTAGGACACATGGCAAGGACTGCAGAAGTATTTCCTGTTGGTCCAAGGAGAGACTTCTCTAGGAAAAAACATAATAGTACTTCAAAGACCCCATTCCCCACATACAGCACACACAGTACTCGAAAAAATTTCCTTTTGACACCACACAAAGTGAAAACCTTATGGATAGCCAGAAAGCTTAACAAGTCAATCATCTAACCAACGGCAACACAATTTCTGAGGTAAAATATACTCCTTGTTATTGCACTTCATGTTGTTACACAAGGGGAATACAACCTTCTTTTGCCTGATCCCTGCATGGAGCAGACTAGCCAAAATTCACTCGACATGGACCTAAACCTGTTTCTAAACAGAGAGCTCAGAGACCTTCATAGCTGGTCCCATCTGCTGTTGTCATGCGGCATAAGGAAGGCATGGTCCCTCTCAGGACTGCCAGCCCTCACTCCTACTGCTGAATACCCTTTCATTTTTTTTTTCTCCTGCATGACAGCAGGATGACCAAATTGTCATCTCATCACCTCCCTGTGGCAAGACACTAAGGGACACTAATTCACTGACCAAGACCAACCTCCTGAACTAATGTCCTTCACATTCACGTAAATCCTTTCTCATGCTCTCCCATTTCACTGTGTGACCTCTGGGGGAAAAACATTACTGTAAAATGTTCATTATTATTAATACCCTTATTATATAGTAGGGGAAATTAGAAGGCACAGTTAGCAATGGGGGCTGAGTGGAGCAACCCAGTTGGGTGGATGGGAAGAGGCAGGAAGGAGAAGGGATTTGCAGATAGCCTGCAGAACAGCTCAAGCAGGAGGATACTCTCAGATCCTAATAATCCCTTCCAGTATGGAAGTGGAAGTTTGTTCCCTTCCTACCAGATCCAATTCCCTTTTGCCCTGCGCTGAGATTTCCTCACCACCCTGACAGCTGGGAGGTGCTTGGCTGGGACTGGAGCTGCACGGGGCCAAACCCCAAACCAGCACGTGTGCACCCTCCTTCCCCCCTCCTCCCAGGAGAGCACGGGGTGCGGGGCAGAAGGGGCTTTGAAGGCTGACAGCCTCAGGTGCGAGCGTGTGACTGCAGACATTCCTGCAAAGCAGGAGCAAGAGATTTGTTACGTGGAGAGGGCTGATGCTCGATGAGTGATGTCTTCATCCAGCTGTCCAAGAGGGGGTTATTCCGCCTGCAGGCAGCTTCTGCTCCATCAGGGCCAAGAGCCCACATGCAAGACTTTTTAAGGTCCTTCAGACATCTGTGAAAGAGGGAGAGGGGCAAAAAAAAAAAAAATATTAGCTGGGGAAAGAGTGCTTCTCCTGTATCCACATCAGCTGGCGGGGAGACATGGAAGGCCTTGCAGAGCTCCCGCCTGCCTGCACACTCCTCAGCATGGGACCTGCAGAAACGTGTTCCCCCTCCTAACAAACTCATGTCACTAATCTGGCAGCCCGCCCTCAAAAGGGGAATTACTGAGCAGCCACAGCTCTGGAGAACAGAGTGGGACATGTGGAGTTTTCAGCATTTTTCTAATTTCCAGATTTATTTTTTTTGCAGTGGAAATGCATTCCTCTGGATAGAGAATGCCAGGCTACGACAAAGAGCCTGGTTTTCTGAGAAACATGTCAAAGACAACAAACAAGTACCCCATGTACTGCTAGATGAAAATCAGAGGGAGGATTTTCAAAGGGAATATTTGGGTATGTCATGGCAAGGAGCAAGAGCCTGAAGGAAAGGCCATTGTGCAGGAGAGATGGGTTCCGTGATATCATCCCACCCATACTGCTGGATGGTCCTGTGACCTCAGAGAAACAAGCACATTGCTCCATGCTCCGCTCTTCTTATCTGTAAATTCAGGCTGGTTCCTTACCACTGCATTTTTAGAGTCAACGCATGACGTTTAATTTATTAGTGTCCATAAAATCCTTTGCATTCCAGGGTGGGAGTTTTCCGCAGTGCAAACCTCACTGCTGCCTTCTGCTGCCAAAGCACGCCTGTCACTTCTTGGTGTTCACCAGATCACAGCAAGACACTTCCTGGGTAGCACCAAAATGTGATATTTTCCTAGGATCTAGTTCACTTTTCCTTCCTCTTATATGGATTTTAGGCTTCAGTAAAACACACCTCAGAGAACCCCATCTCCCCACCATACAACCACAGCTACAAGACTTAGCACTTAGCAAATTCAGCTCTCACTAGTGAGGGTACAGCCCAAAACGTGGTCCTTTGCTGCAAGTAGAAGCACAACCACTCCCCAGTGCTGAGGGGTTACTTCTCATCCCAGAGGAGGCCTGGACATTGGTGGGAAGAGGATGACAGCTACTGATACTTCACAAGGGCACACATGGCTTGGCCATCAGATGGGAACGGTCTCCATTCATTTTAGTTAGGGCATCACACTCCCACCTATCCCCTGCAAAGTCAGGGTCGTACAAGGAGCCCTGGAACATCAAGAGGAAGCAGGGAGACATGTTCCAGGCCAAAGACAAGTCAAGGTAAGAGACATGCAAACAGGCATTCCCTGCCTGCTCTGTTCAGGAATACATTCAGGTTTGGCTAATTCCTTTTTAGAAATACATTTCAAGCACTCTTTCTGAAGGTCCTCAAGGCAAGATAGCTTCAGCTATAAACCTGTTAGCTAAGGAAAGAGTTAAACCCAACCACACTCAATTTACCTCCCCACCTGAGGGCATGTCAGTATTACACTGTCTTCTGGAGTTCCAGGTTTATGGCTCAGCAACAGAGAGGACAGGAAAATGGATGATTTTGCATCTTGTCTGAAAGATGCAAGGCCAGAGGTTTTTTTTCTAGTATACATTAGGAAGAGGATTGAAGATAGCATTATGGGAAAGGGTAATTCCTTGTGATTGCACTCAGACTTGCAACATCACAGCTGCTAAGAAAGAATTTGCTTTCCAGTTCATCCCAGTAGTCATTGCCACCACACAGGGAGCTTCAGGGGACTAGAGCAGGGTAAAGACTGTAGCAGCATCACATGAAGAGTGAAAGGAACCAGGGAGAGCCTTGTGCTCTACAACTAGATGCCAGTTACAAGCCTGCTACTCCTGAACACTCCCATTTCTTTTCCAGCAAATACATTTCCACTTGGTGCAGTTCCCTCGAAGCCATGTCTGGAGGATCAAGCAACCCAGAGGACCGCAGGACTTGCACAACTCACCACAGGCCATTGCAGAGGGGTTAAAAGGTTTTGCATATGGCTCTCATTGCTCTTCCTTTTATCCTGGTCATGCCCAGCAGGCAAAGGAGAGCTGGAGGAGGTGGGGAGAAGGAAGGGGGAGGTGGGAGAGGGTTAAACTTGAGGGAGGCAGGGAAATAGCCTGGCCATGGTTTCCTAGCACAGCCAGCAAGAAGGCTGCCTGCCCGCCTCGGGGGACTATTAAGGGACTATGGTGACTTTCATCTCCAGGTCACCAGTTCAACTCTGGTCCAAGCCAGGGACAACAAAGGTATTATGTGAAATTAATTGCTGGTCTCAAGTCCAATTCCTCGTACATGTGTGTCCATTTCAGTAAAACTCGCGCCAGCTAAAGGCCACTCAAGCACAGGGGCAGGAAAGTGAAGGGTGATGAAACTCCTGCCTCATCCCCAGATGGAAACCCGCCTTCAGCAAAGGTCAGTGTGATCAAACAGCGCTTGTTGTCCTGCTGTCTCCATTTCCAGAGGTATTGTTCTCACACCACATATGCTTTTGTAGAGAAATAATTTCAAGATGTCTCAGATTGACATACCATGAGTCAATAATTCAGAGTAATGAGTAATCCCTAATGTGATGCTGGAATCTTTCTTTCCCAAAGAAAAGTGTCTGAGATAACTGGATGAAGTTGGACAGAGAGATTTATAAGGCAGGGACAGTATTTTTGTTCCAATTTTGCACAGCCATCAGCACAGCAGCTCCTCACCCACAAGCACAGGAGTAAGTGCAGATTGGAGAACCCCTCACTGCTTTGAACCATAACTGGGCAGCATCTATTCTGGCTACTGGTGAGAACTGGTGCTCACATTTCTCAAAGAAAATGAATGAAAAAAATTTGAGGGAAAGCCACTCACCAAGGAGTTTAAAAAAATAAAACTAAATATCAAAATACTTTAAAATTCACATTCATGGAAAACTGACTCAGCTGCTTTAACAGAGCAGGAAACTACCAGACGAACAAGAGGGTCCACAGCAAATTGTCCATGTTAGCAAACCAACAGTTCGCACTAGTTGGGCTCCAGATGGTACCTCCACACTACCGTGTGGGACTAAGGGAGAAAACACACCATGAAACTGCCTTAGTTGTTCCCGGGGTGTCTCTAGGGCTGCCAGAAAACAGCGGTGGTGGATACAAAAGGGCATTTTGTAGCCCTCCTGGACAATGTGCTCCCAGACAAGGGCTGAGCAATGACTTCAAGAGCTCCCAGCATTTATTTTCCACCTTTAAACTAGGCAACACACAGTGGAAGAGGCAGTTGAGGAAGGACTGCTCTCCAGTCACTAGGACAGACTCACCCCCCGACTGATGCTCACCCACGATGCATGCCAGCTCCCTCGTGCTAACCAGAAGCATTACCTTGTTTAATTTCTCAGTCAAAAATGACAGCAGATGGTCTCAGCTGGGAAATGTTGCTTGCCCCTGGAGTTACAGCTGCATCTCTCCTGACTGCTCTCCTCTCCCAATTAGAAGCAAATCTGCCTCCTGTCAGGCAGCAGTTCATTCTGCCCCCACAGCCCACCCCATACTGGCTCCCATTTAAAAATAAAGGATTGCCTTTTCTGAGCCGCTTATTGGTGCCTGCACTGACAATAATTCTGTGGAAATTGGTCATTGCCACCGCTGATGACCATTAGCGTGCTGACCTGCTTTGACTTGCCATCAGCTTTGAATATCAAATCGGTGATTAACGACTTCCAGTAATGACCCTGCCAGGAGCATCCCTGTGTTTCTCCAAGAAGGTCCCCTCTGAACTGGATCATTACAGGAGCTTGTCATTTGTCAGCAATTTAAAAGCTGATAAGTCAGCAGCGTGCACTCGGGGATGAGACTGTGCTGGTTTCCTTAATGCCTCTGTTGTACTTTTCCTTTTTCACCAGCAGAGGCAGATAAAAATCATATGGTTATGGCCAGTCTTGTTTGGTTAATGTCCTCTGAGAGACTAGTATGAGGAAAATCACTCCTTACTTGCTCCCTTCTAATCCTCTTTCCCAGAGCATCTAATATTGGCCATCTAAGGCTGTGATTTAAAAAAATAATGTATCAAGTCCAGCATTTGTTGACCCAGTTATAGCTCAAAGACACAAAAATGGTGTAGAGTACCATTCCAATAAAATTCATTCTTCCAGCTCAGAAAATATTGGTGGATTAATTCTGACAGATTAGGCATTTGTGTTGCATTCTGCACTGCACTAAATATCATCAATTTCTGCATGCCTACTCTCTCAGCGTACAAGTGTAAAACCAGTGCAAGTTTTGCACGTGCCAACAGGCAATCCAGATCAGATGTATCACTGACTGGTCCAACGCAGAAAGCCAGCACTAACAAGTATAAAACTACAACCTCAGAGGCAGGGTGCCAGGCAAACTAGACCCTTGGTCTGCCCAGGTACCTTAGCTGCTCATAGAATAAAGCTTTAACAATGCAACAAAGCCTGGGCCAGAAAACTGAATCAGAGGCGATACATCCACCCTAACAAAAACATCCAGTCGTCCCTTTGATACTTTTACAAGGGCTTTCAAAAGAGCTCCCTGGAGCTGCATCAGGACTGAGCACTACAACGAGCAGGTGAGCCATGCTTGGAAGCTGACTTCACATCTGCAAGTGCTTTATGGTCCTAGAGAGAAAAAGGGAGAGGAAGAAGAGATCCTCTAATGAGGTTATTACCAGTGCCTGACACCGTAGCAAGGCTGTACAATGCCTGCTGCACTCCTTCCTCCTACAGGAAAGCAAAACCCTTTGTGGGAAGGATTTAAAGGGCTCTGAGACACTGAAGGTACCATCTCTCCCCAGAGACTCAGGGCCATGGATCAATTTGGCAAACAAAGGAAAATTTTCTAGGATTTTCATCAAAACAAAGGCAAAATAAACAGCAGAGTCTCCACCACCAGATGTGCTTTTGTGGTTAGAGTCTTGATTTAGCTGGCAGAATGGAGCTAATTTAAACCCACTGGATTGCATTTGGCGTGCAATCTCTCTGTGCCTCAGTTTCCTTCTTATTTACAAAGGGTTAACTCTGACAGACTGGAAGGCAACCAGAAGTTCTTATTTCCTTTGGACCAGTCTATTCCAACTGTGAGCAACAGCTGTAGCAACCAGATCCCAGGAGGAAGGAAACCATCTTATTTTAAGACAAACCCTGTCATGCACATCAGTGTTGCCAGCATGCTCAGAGACATATAGAAAAAAAGCTGCTCTCCCCTGACCGTGTTTCTCCACACAACATTGGCACAGAGCCCGATACTTCATACAGCTGCAAATATGAAGACACTCCAATCTCAGACACACATCTTTACCCTAACATATAGATGAGCCATACCTTACTGCAGGCCTCTGCTGGGACCTTCCAGCAGACACCAGCCCCTGCAAGCTGCACAGACAGCTCTGCATCTTGCACCTGCAAGCAAGGAGCCAGAGCCATAACACCACCTTCCCCACATCCTATAGCTTCCGTGCATCACCTTTCCAGCCCCAGTCGCTTGCTGAGGAAGCACCGCAGCAGAAGTGGAAAGATGGAGCTCTAGTTTTCCCTTAGAAGTAGTTGAACAAGCAGACACCCATTAGGAAGCCCTGCCAAGGCTCCCTTCTCCGGGGAGCTTTCTTCCAAGCATTTTTGTTTGCTCCACTGCAGTCTTGTCCCCCACCACACACAGCTCTCTTGCTTTTGTTTTTCAATCCTTATAACTTGTTTTATAGCAAATTTCTAAATCATAACAACAACAACAAAAAATCAATAACTAAAACCTTCCCCCTTTCAAGCAACATCTATTTCCTCTTCCAGCCTCCCTTTAGTAAGCTCAGTGAGGAACCAGCTTCCTCCAAGGACCCAATCAGAGCTTCTTATCAACTAGGGTAATTGGCACCCAGCTGAGCCTGTCTCCCAGTTGGGACCCATTAACACTCAATTAAGACAACCCCAGGCCCTGCCCTCATCCCCACACAGCTCTCCTCTGTCAGTGCGTAGGTCTGTGCACAAAACCCTCTCGGGGCCATGTGGTTGTCCATCCATTGTGTGTCTGGAAAGGCACGGATAATGATAATGAGTGTAATGAGCAGGCCATGTTCTCAGGGAGCTTTGCACATAGCTGTTCTCCTAGCATTTGAGCTATACAATTATCCTTGCCCCCATGTCACAGACAGGACACTGCCAGCTTTCTGAGGGAAAGGCAGAAATTTGGAAAGCATGGGGTGCCCCCACGTAGAGATAGCTTGCTCTTGGTGGCATCAGGTGGGGCATCACTCCCTGATGTGTTCTGCTATGTGTGAAGTCTAATATCTCATTGCTTCTGAGAACAGCACCTCCACTTTTCATGGCCCTGGGTAGACCTAAGTCACTTTTTCAAGGTCTTTTTTTTGTTTTATCTAATCACAATGGTCAGAAAGCAAATAATAGCAACCCGACACGTGGGAAATAAAAGAGCTCAATAATATTTTTTAACCTTGTGCTTTCTTTAAAGTCTCGATTCACTTTGTTTGGCTGTTTGGAGCTGATGTCCTGGGACACTTTCATGCAGTTGGGTGAGGCAGGGAGCTGTCCCAGTTGTCCCCTATGTCCTCTCCTCCACCACTTCCATAGCAGCCTCCTCCACAGGGTCACCCAAGGCTGCAGCCCCCGTTCAACCACATAGTGCTGGGGAACGGAGAAAACAGCCCTCCTCTCCTTGCCACAAGCCCTCTCCCCACTTGAAGCTGTCAGTGTTGTGCTGCACCCCCTCTAGCTACTCCCTAAACACACCTTAAATCCCCTGACAACCCCACGGGAAAATGGTGGCTGGTGGCTTTGCCCGTAGGGTTTGATCTCTGCATCCACCTGCCTGCCTGTTTGCTCAGGAGCTGTGCCTTGCTTCGTTGTGCAGCTCTGAGTAAGCCAAAGCTGCCAGAGAACAGCACATGTTCCTTCCTTGCTCTCCTCAGTGATTTATTTCTATGCCACACATCTCCAAACAGCACACCAACGTTTCGTCTAGTTTTAATATATACATTAAAATATCCATGCCGGCATTTCCATGTGTATATACAAGCAGGGGGACAGGGAAAGGGAAATTTGTCAGATGACCTAGCAACTCAAAGCCAGCCAGAAGGCATTACTTCTCCCATGTTTCTGAAAATAACCGGTGCACATTTGACTTCAAAGTAATAAACAGTACAGACATTTTCCAGCCATATTTATATCACTGTAGGAGGACGCAGCAGGAGACTGGGTTAGTTTTTCTCTTTGCTGCTCATGTTCTGGATGAAACTGAAGCAATACTTCCAGAAAAATCATCTGTTCCCAGACACAGATCACTTTCTTTTCCCCTTCTCTTGACTGCTCTCCCAGGAGGTTCAGAAAATTCACATCAGCATCAAGCGATAGTCCTACCGTCTCACTGCTGCGGTCCAGCTCATGGGAGAGGGAGGAACTGGCGTTGCCCTGAGAGATGGGCTTTCTGGCTCTGCCTGGTGCATGGATACCATCTGTCTTAAGTGTCTGAAGTAATTTACTTCCAATTTTCGAGGTGTTTGAACTGTTGATACTAATTTACTTCCAGCATATTAGACTCCTAGGGATTCTTGTTGAGACTGACCTTCTGATCACTCTGCTATTTAAGCCTGAATGTATTCTGCTCATGGTTTGAGACCAACCATGTTATGCCTGAAGCCTGTAATGACTGTTACTTCTGCTTTTATGAGCATTCTCCTAATTGGCCATTTGTCCTGCAGTCCCAGATGCCAGACATCCCACCAATGCAGGCATCCCCCTGCGACTGGTCAGTCACAACCCACCCATGTCCATGATGCCTTGGCATTCCTGGGGATGTTGTGAAGGTGATGTGGATGTGCTCGGGGTGTCCCAGCCCCCCTAAGCACAAACAATGGTGAAATACTAAGCCAGAGAGCTCACCCACAGGGAATAGACTCTCTCTGATAAGATCCCTCTCAGGCATTTTGCACCAAGCTGTGGATCAGAGAGCACTAACTCAGGCAAGGAGAAATACAGCACCTTGCACAACAGACCTGTGATCTCAGCTGGGCTTCGTGGGCTCTGCTTTTTCCATCCTGTACAATAATAACAAGAAAAGACGACTAAAGGTATGGCCACACTAGCCTGGAAATAAGAATCTCCTGAGATCTATGGCCATCCTCTACACTTACTCTTTCAGCAATCTCAGGAAAGTGACTTAACCATCCTGTCTCTGGTTTCCCTCCTGTAGCACAGCTCATTTATCACACAATCGTAGTAATTCAGGTCATCTTGCAGGTGACTCTGAGCAATGCACCCCGCTCTGCTCTCTCCTGAGGCTGCCTACACCAACTGCGGAGTGATCAGTGTGGGAATCTAAATCCCCGTGTGTGGCACATCTGAGGCTTAACCTCTATTTGTGGCAAAGCAGCAGCATCTTCTAAAAGTCATGCCCTAATAGTGAACCTAATTGTCATCCAACATGGCCATAAAAAAACACAGGTTCTTTCTTTCCATGTGCATACTGGACAAGGAAGAAGAACTTTACCTTTCTAGGATAGGAGGTAGAAATTTATATTCTTCTCATTATGATTTTTCAGTATTTTTTTTCAAAAAGGAATAATTTCACCTATTGCTGAACTGCAGCTATTTCTAGGCAGAACTTGGCCAGAGCGCTAGATGAAAATGCATTGCACGGTTCCTCTCAAGGGAAGAAACAGGTGAAGGGGCCATCCATCACCACATCAAAGCAGAGCTCGCCCCTTTGTAGTGCCCATGAATGAGACTCGTTTTGTCCTCCTAACAAGTGGGTCCTGCGCGGAAGATGGCTGCATCGATTCTCCAGCCGCTACTTTTAACGGTTGCAGCAAAACCAATCAACTTGATGTCATCGACGGCTTTTGAGACGTTGACTAAGGATCTCTGGAGGGCGAAGAGGACAATACAACCTGGAAAGCCCTCCTTCCTTTCAGCCTGCCCTGCACTTCCCCTCGCGCCTTGTTCTTCCTCTCCTCTTTATTAAGCCTCTTTTGTGGGGCTTTCACCCATTCTCTCCAATAGTGAAAAAGTCCAAGTGAGTGAATCTCCTCCTCCTCCTTTATTTCCCCCCCCCCTCCTTCTATCATCCTTTTTCAAAGTAGCACTTGCAAGGGATGGCAGTGCTTTCAGCGCGTTGGGGTCCCTGCCATGCTGCTTTGTTGGCTGCCCCAGCATTGTGCTTCCCAAGGCGGTGCAGGTGCAGCAGGGTTTTGTCTGGGTGTTAAACACGGGCTAATTAGCTGGAGGGAGGGGAACGGGGATTGCAGCGGCAGCATTCATTACACAGAGGCATTCAGGTTCCACAGGAACTGGGATCTGCCCAGTTAGCGCAATCCTGGCTTGTTTCTACCCCTGCTGCAAGACGGGAGAGAATTTGGGTGGCAGGATCACACCCCGCGTGGGTTCACTCGCCTCCTCTCCACTTGTATTTGCCCATATCGGGAGAGTCATCTCTGATGGGGACAATAAATTGCCATCGGCTCTCCACAGTGCTCCCACACCCCGGGAATGGTGAAATGACACATCGGCTCAGGAAGCTGGGGAAAGGCACAAAGCCCAGTAAAAGAAACACAAATAATCTGCAGACAGCCCTGGCATTGGGGGCTAAGGAGTGAGGATCTCCCCTGACTTCAGCAGCTTTTCTTTGCAAACTGCATGAAAATAAATCTATAACGCACACCATATGCAGTTTATGTGGTATTCAGTCTGGATATTTATTTTTGAAAGACAGGAGTCTTTGCTTGGTTTCATTTGTCTCTAAAAAAGAGAAAGAAGAGGCATAAAGTAAGCAAAACCAGAAATACTTTGACCCAAACCCAGAACATCAATGGCAGGAATTTCACCAGGTCACGGATAGGAGTTTCATCCAGGTATTAGCATGCGCCAGCTCCAAGGTGTTTGGCACCAGTACCCTTCAGAGCAGCACTTGAACACACGTCGAGTAAACCATGCCCGTGAGCCAGGGCACAAACCTCCGCAAGCTGGTAGAAAGAAAATGAGATGTTGGGAGTTGAGAATTATACGTACCCTCGGGTCCTCTGACCTCGCGTTTCCAGACTGAGTTGCTCCTCATTCACATGTCCCATTTGCAAGCCCAGCCAGGTCAGAGCAAATTCCGTGTTGATTTAGCAGCATTTTACATTTACTTTGGACTCACTTTGTGCTGGTGTGAATAACTGCATAAGTATCGGGCAATCAGGGGAAGCAAAGATGTGCAAGTAAAGCAAAATAAACTGTACAAAAATCTGTAGAGCAACAGTTTCAAAAAGTCAGTCAAGTATTTTTGATCTACGGAAATTATGCATCTACATTAAGTCTCAGTCTAGGTAAAAGTTGCTAGATAAGTCTGCAGCAGTTCAGGTCAAAATTAAAAATCTCATTTTGTGTTTCCCCTGTCAAGCGAAGGACAGTTTTGCAAAGCCTGTGTTTGTGGGAGTTTTCCACAAAGGGTTTCAGGCAACATAAAATGTTCCTGGCACCATATTCAGCTGTGTGTCCCAGAGACACTTAACTCTGTACTTAATTCAGGTTTAATAGGCTGCGATTATATTAAATAAATACCAGCTGAACTGATTATTTAATACATAGTTATAGCTGTTTAACAGCCATGCAATTGACTGTAACATCTCAATAAATGTATGTTTTTCATCGATCGCCTAGTATTTTATTTCACATCCCATAATTTTCCTATATAACTCTTGGACCTTCAAAGCACTGCTGGGGGTCTCCCCAGCCCGCCACACCGATCTCTGCAGTCGCAGCAGGAACGTGCCCAAGAGCTGTTGCTTTTCCAGAGACTCCCTTTGCAGACGAGTACGAGGTTAGGTCACGGCGACCGGCTTCCTTCCACCTCCTCCTCGCGTTTTCAGGTGGATGCAAAATGCTTCTTCGCATCCCTTCTGGCCTCACCCAGCTGCTCCGTGCTGGTGAAGCAGCTGCATCCCTCCACCCCGGCACTGGCCTCCTTGCAGGAAGTCAGAGATCATTCTGCTCTCAACAGGCTGTAGAGAGTTTAAAGCTTCAAGAGGCTCTACAAATGTATAATCTGGATTTTATACTTTAAAATTCATCGTTCCCTGCCCATTGATGCTTCCCAACCGATATTTGCTTTTTCCCCCTTCGCTGTCAGTTTGCCTGCAGCTCCTTTGAAGACATTTACTCAGCTAAGAGGCATCTTTATTGCAGAGCTGTCAGGCATTCAAAATGATCAGAAGATATATAAATAAGTCGTTTCCAAAACCTGCATCTATTTGCAACCCAGTGAACTGTATAACAAGCTGTTATTAAAAGCACACTTGTTGAGGTCTGACAACTGCACAACAGACACACACAGTTTCTGCTGCCGAGTTGTTTACCCTCGCTAATCACTTAACTTCTCAAAAGGCAGTGTCAAAATAAAAATGATACATACCTGCATTTAACTACTTTCTAGTGTTACTACAAACAAAATGGGGTTTTAAGGGACACATTTCACAAAGGCTTTTATCCAAGCATCCACAGAAACCGCGAGCAATGCCATTTCCACGTATTATTACAACTGAATTTTCATGCTCCGCCAGAAAAGTCAGGGTGCACAGGAAATAACAGGTTATTTGTCTGATTTGTGTATGTCAGTGTAAGGTCAGTGAGCTTGAAAATATAGATGTAATTTGAAAAGTGGCAGGGGAAAAAAAAAATAAAAAACAAACAAACAAAAAAAACCCCTAGTGTGTTTTTCACTATTTAGTGCTACCTACCCTTTCAGAATAAAAAAGATAAACCCCTCCACATTCCTGGCTGTCGTGGGCTGCACTTTCCTATTCAGATCCCAGCCCACTGAAGCCAGTAGTTACAAATGCTCAAGAGCTAATAAACACTTCTCAGGATTTAGCACTGGAGAACCACATGGTAAGGAATAGACAATTCTTTGTTATCATCATATGTAGCCCCTTCCTTAAAATGCCCTGACACCACTTCTCAGGCAATAAATCAGCTTTCTTTTGCCGATGTGCTAAAGCCCATCTATGTACCATAAAAGCCTTCCCCCCGCCCCATATCCCTGCGATGGCTTTATTCACAAGCAAGCACATGTGCTTGCAAAAAGAAAATGGAGATCTTACATTTCTGAGAAATAATTCTTTTTGTAAGTTAATATTCCTCAGAGCAAGTAGAGAAGTCTCGACCTCATCCAGCCAGCATGATCTTTATTTGCTCTACATTTTTCTGACACTGTCACAGCTCTGCACTGTTCCATCATATGGTAGAGGTATTAATTCACTATTTCCTCCATTATACAATCCCCACTTCCTTTCCAGTTTTCTCACTCTAATGATGCTATAATAAAAAACAGAGGTAATAATGAAATTGGAAAATAGTGTAATTTCTACTTGGCAAAGGGAGTTGCTGGAATAGACTACAGCTCTGGAAGCTGCTTTGCTACTAGCTTATTAGATGAGGGTTTTGAGCAGCCTTTGAATGACTACTCATGAACTGCCTCGAAAATCTGCCAAAGCAGCGTTAGCGGATCTCGAGAACAGCAGACCCAGGACCGGCTGACGGTCAAAGCTGGGTAGACCAAAGAATCAAGAGCTAAGGGTTATATTCAGTAGTGGTGGAGAAATTCCCTCAAATGGGGCTTTTCAGGAGGTCAGGTTAAAAGCACTGTATGTTCCAAAACAATAAGGGGTTCAAGATGCAGGGCTTGACTCTGCTCTCACGTTCCTCCTGATGCAACCCCGCTGGCTGGTATTGCCGTGTCGCCAGGCACGGGCTTTGCTTCGGGGTAGCTACTCCTGATTGCGCTGGAATAAACAGGATCTGAATCAGGACATTAAAATGAAGTTTTTAATAAGCAATTTGGAGATAACATTTACTTTTAGCACACCCAGAGACACACCCTCCCCCATACGTTATCCCCTCAGCTGATTTTCAACACTTCATGCCTGCGCCTATGACAATTCATTCTACAGATGTCTTTTCCCAAAAGAAGTCCTCATGATACGGTTAGAGATACTGATCTTCTGGCAGGTTTCAGCTTCCAGAACTCCTAATACCAGGGGAAATGTCATTTCAAAAGCTGAGCACTCTTGGGAAATGTAATATCCTTCAAGCCTTATTAGTGGGTTGAGCTTGTCGTTGGAGAAGTTATCCAGACAACCTGAAATGCCATGGGTTGGTTTGAGCTCTGCTCAGAGGGTGCCTCAAAGTCGCACAGACAGTTACTGCATTACTATCTGCATGTCACAGAACAGAGAATTTGGTGATTTCAATAAAATCTGGGCATTTCCCGCCCACATCAGCACTCTTCAGCCATATGAAGAGACAGTACCTTGGATGCTTTTCTCAACTAAGCAGAAGAAACTCCCTTCTGCTGCAATTGCACAGCCACAGAAGCAGATGTGAGGAAGGGAATGCTGTCCCCAGAAATGGTGACAATCTACAAAGACAGCTTCTCAGTGCATAACCAACTAAATCAGGAACACAGAAGCTTAGCAGGTACCAATGGAGGGCAGACCATGCAGGAGGCTGTCCCTGGCCCCAAGAAGACCTGTTGTGAGGGCTCTGCTCCATGTGACTTTCAAGCTAAACCCCTGAGCTCACTCTCATCTTCCATTACCTCCCCGGTTGCCTAATTTTATGCCTCTCCTTCCACCATGGGAGACAATGCAGCATCAGGACAGGCCTGGCCTCACCCTTCTCCAGAGGAACAGTGGGTTTTCAGAGGAAAACTTAACTCTGCTCTGTAGAGAACAGGACAGAAGCACAACATGGGGGATCTCTCTTAGGGACACCACCCGGAACATCCCTCGTGTCAGGGTGGGGTTAGCCCCACACCACCCGCAAGGACAAGGCAGGCAGAGAGGAAGGGGGGGACGGGGGCCCTCGCACAAGCTTTGAGAGCTCACACCAAGCGGCCAGACCTGTATCTCATCCCGAGATACCAAATCCTCGTGTGGAAGAAAGCCGGAGAGAATTACTGCCACGCTCACCTGCCTCCCATGAAACAGGAGCCTGCAGCCAAGCCCTCGTCGGTACTGCCTCGCTAGCTCCTGCAATTAAAGACAGCTTTTTGGGACAATAAACAGCACCCGGCTGGTTGCAGCACAGCCCCGAGCAGTTGGGGTTCAGTGTCTGGAGTATTTTAAAGCTTTGCAAACATGGACTTAACAGGGAGCCGCATTTCCACAGGTGATGGTGAACTGCAGCTGGGAGGAGGGGGTGGCTGGCTGGAGTGCACAGTGTTGGATGGATCCAGAGACACCAGATCTCTCGCTGGTCAAAAGGTGGTTGGAAATGAGATGCAGCCAACTCTGATTTCCAGCACGGGCGGAGCTGAGCTCCCAGGGAGCAGGAGGTTTACATACCTGGTGCCGATGCCAAGAAAAGTGGTGTCATGCACCCGCTTCCCACGATAAAGGAGGAATGGATGTCCTGCGCCCTATCATCCAGGCCTCTTGCCTGGCTGTCAGCACTCTCCAAATATCTGTGCACCTGCAGCAGGAGAGAATATTCCCTGTAATGGGAAGCAGATCCCAGGCCGTATCAGGTACTCGGTACAGCGAACAGAAAGGCACGTCATCTGTCTTTCCTCTGAAGGGAATATCGTGCCACCGCTTCTGCTTTTTGATCCAATAGCTGTCACCTGAAACTGCCAGCCTTTCCGAGCATGACCAAAGGGAAAGGCAGTTGCTTGATGCAGCACTATTCAAAAATCTGCCCAAATGCATGATGGATACAGTATCCAAGTGTTTTGACCTTCAAATTCCCCCCCTCAGCTTTTCCGTAGTCTGTAGTCAGATGTGATGGTGGTTTCATTTATTCAGGGTATGTGGGCAGAGAGAGGTGTCTGTTGACTGATGGTATCAGGTTGCATAATTTGCTTTTAATTTATATCTGTCCTCCCAGAGTGTCTAATGGGGGGAATAAAATAGGTCTGAAGATAAAACAATGGCTTCAGGGCAGGAGGGATGTACAGAATATATAGTCCTCTCCTCACAGCATAAGTCATCCTCTGCTAAATCCCTGAACAGACACTAGCAGCTCCCATGGGCTTCAAACTATCAGTTAAGATAGGAAAGGATACAGGTAGCCTCAGTGGTCAGAGCCCAGCTAGAACTGGTTTTGGAGCAGATATTAGGAAATAGAGAAATCTGGGATTGTACTAGACCACAGACCTGGGCTAGAGGGATGTTCAGGTATGCCAAGAGTCAAGAAGCTAGAGACAGGACAGGTATACCAAAGCAAGAGCAAGGTCAGAGAAAGGTCTGCTCACACTGGACTGTTCTGCAAACTCCCTGGGTTTTTGGGGGAGATCCTGTACAATGAAGGCCAGTCTGGTGTGGTAGGGTGGGTTGGCTGGGAACAGGGACAAGGACAGCCACATTGGGAAGCAGAAACTGGCCGTTATGACAAAAAAAACAGGAGCAAGACCCAGGAGAACAGCTACAGCAAATGGCATGTTGCAAAGGCAAGAGCAACTGGTGGGATTGCCCAGAATCTCCGCCAGCAACAGGGACTGGCTAGACCCATTGGTCTGAAACTGGTTCACCAGATGATCTTTTCCAGACTTTGATTAATAAAACAATCTCTTCACTTGTCAGCCACACAGTTTGTTATGTTTCGTTTACAGCTCCTTCTACTCTGCAAACACAAGCTGCTCTTGTGTTTGCAGAGATTGGCAGCCTGTGTTAATTAATCCTGAGATGTTACGAGTTTTCCTCAGACTTTGCAGACACTCACACCTGACCTCTGCATCTGCAGAGCAACTTCCCCCTTTTAATATCCTCATCACCAGATTTCATCACAGCCATGTTCAGCCATCCTGCCTGGGCAGGCTTGGCCCTTTGGAAGCCCGCACGTGCCATTTTCTTCCTCTGAACTTATGCCTTGCCCAGACATCAGCAGCTTGCCCTCCTCCACACAGTGAGAAGGACACACCACCAGATGTAGCCACCAGTTGGCACGGACATACAAGTAATATTAAATTCAATCACATCAGTAAGTGATCTCTGTGCCATTTGTCCCTTCAGCATCACTGCCTGCTCACCAGGGCACAGGCTGCAAACAGGAAAAGCATCTGCATCTTCTCCATCCTGAGGCCCACTGATATTGCAGGGATGATCAGCTGACTGCTTATTTTCTCTGTGGCTGCTTTTTAACAGCAGTGACTACACGTCAAGTTTGTTACCTAGATTTAAGTTGTCCCTGTGCACAAAACAGCACTAGTTAATTTAACCCGTCTGGATTCCCCGCTTTGCCAGTCAAGGCTTCCCTGGACTCGAGATTTAGCTTATGGCTGGCAAGAACCCTATACTGTTTTGGACCACAGCAAGGTACCAGGACATCATTCACACCCTGGATTAACTGGTCTGAATCCCAGTAAAGACAGGGGAGCCAGTAAGGAAAAAGCCTCATGTAAACCAAGCATTCATCCAGTTTTATTTCATTGCAATGCCTCTGCTGACATCAAGGCTTAGACGGGATCCAAATGCGTATTTCCAGTGCAATAATAGTTAGGTTTACTCTAATTATCTTAAGCAGTCAGGGAGAAATAGTCAGAATAATTTTAATAGGACTGCTGGTCACTATCAGATCCATCTCTCACAGTGGAAGGAAGGAGCCCTTTTCCTTGCTTAAACCCCACTGTTAGCAGGCACAGCCTGGTTTTGCAAGAAAAGCAAGGCCAGCAAGGGAAAAAAGTCCATCCCAACACCTGAACCTCTCTGTGCCTTTAGTAGCTAATTTGACTCACTACCTTCAGGCAGAGCTGAAGGTGAGCCCAAGACCAGCAGAGAATTTGAGCTCCAGAAAGTAACTGCTGCTTAGAAATAAAAATGTTTAGAAATAAAACAAATTAAAGAAACAGCAAGATCTGGAGGAAGATCAGTACCTCATGAACAGCCATCAGCCTCTGAATCCCCATCTAGCAGGTGAATATCTATGGGAGATGGCTCTGCAAGAGGATGGGCAGTGCCAGGAATGCAGGATGACATTTAAACATAGAAAGCAAAACCGAGATTTGGGCAGAGATAACCAGGAGATCAGACTGGATCATAAAATAACAGTACCTCTTGGTGAATCTTGGATGCTGACAGTGGGTCTCCAAGTGTGAAGGACCCCCAGACTTTCAGGTTTGCTTCATGCACAAGTGAGCCTCAGGAGAGGTGGGATGGGGTAAGCCATGCTCTGTGTGAGATGAGGTTGATATTCAGCACTTCCATTCAGTTATTCAAATCTAGCAGCTGTGGGAAACCCTCAGAAACTTCTCCCTGGGGTATTCTCCACTAGTTACCTAGAAACCCAGACTGAGTTTTATGAGCAGAAAATATGTTGGGAGGCATGTTTGCCTCATCTGCTTTTAAAAAAAGAGCTATTTTCCCCTTTTCCCCACCCAGCAATTTCATTAGCTGAGAACTATTTATGGGCTTTAACCACCCCTCTCCTCTTTGCAGCCTGGATTTCCCAGCCACAAGAACATCCCAGCCCCTTTCACTTCCAGCATTATGGCCTCACCCAGAAGTAATCTGTACAAGCTTCTGTGGTATCTACAGGGCTTTCCATGAATAAGAAACTCTTTATGAGCTTAACACCTCTGCATGCTGCCCCGAGACCTCAGAGAAGCCTACTTGCGAGATGGATTTTGCCTGGGGGGCCAATGGTTGGAGGGGGAGAAAGCCCTACCAAACCTACCAGGATTAAATTCCAGACCATAATTGAACCCAGTGAGTTTTTCAGTTGATTGTCCTCTCCTTTTGTCCGGGATCTTGCTGAGCTTTCTTTGCAGCCTGTTTGCTAAATATCACAGAGCAAACAGCCCAGCGGCCAGCGCATTATCCCTGCGCACCGAGCAGGGCTTTCTCATTTCATTCATCAGTTACGGGTTGCAGGAGCGACTTCCCAAAGTTAGTGCATCGCCTTAACAAAGCGAAGGGGGCTCAGTGGCAGGGAGGGAGGCGAGCGTATTAGCCTTTCACCTTTGGAGGCCTCGGCTCAAATCCTGGCTCAGGTTACCAAAGAAAGTGAGCCTGATGTGCCCTAACCATCATCCGCAGGGCGAAGCTGCCTTCCCCAGCAGCCAGGCCAGCAGAGATGGGTTACACCCCACACTCACCCCTGGCACCCCTTGCCCCTGCGTAGGGTGCCCATCCTGGGGCTCCACTTCCAGGGGAGCTTGACAGGACTGCTAGTTTCACGGCTACCAATTGCCACGTCTCTTGCGAGCTTTGCCAAGCAAGCAGCATCCAAGGCGGCGCGGTGTGAAGGCGAAGGCAGGCTGGGTAACGTTTCCCCATTTATCTGCTTTCCCTCAGGTTAGCTGATCCTTCTTCTCCAAGTCTAACTGGACCAGCTTAAAATTTACTGACCCTGTCTCTGTTTGTCATCCTGCTTCTGTGACAGATGATGCACTACAGGAAAAAAAAAAATTAACTATAAAAGAGCTAGAGTCATCACTTTTCTTTGGGGGCTCTGCTCTATGTGGAACTGAGCTGCTGGGGATTTATTTCTTTAATTACACTAGAAAGAAGCAAAAAGAATTGATTCTGAAAAAATCCAGGACCTAAAAATCATCTCAAGCTCTTCAGATTGGTCCTGGAGATAAGACTGAGCTTGACATTCACAAATGTATTTTTAGAGAGGAAAAGTTTTACTATTCTTCCTTACATTTAGCTGTACCACCAGCTGTGAGTTTCTGCAACAGCCTTCCAGGAAGAGTATCAAGGATAAAAATACAGCTTTAAAAATGAAGGTAGAGACATTTAATGAAAGTTTAAGAGATGGCTGCCAACAGGAGAGCTGGGGTTTTAAATTTATCTGAGATGTGGCCTACTTAGGGATCTGAAATAGAGTTTAAATGGTTTGCATATATAAAATGCTCTGATTTGGTTCAGAAAGAAGTGAAGCTCAGATGATCTTCTAAACCAGCTGATCCTCTGGCACTCTCAAAGAGGACATCTCCTTTCAAGGACTGCAGATTCCCTAGCACTTGCAAATTTTCTGGTTCCTGACCTCAAGAAAAGTGGGATCACCGAGGTTTGATGCATGGCGAGGGTAAGCATTCAGATGCAAGCAGCTGCATCCTGCAAGGATGGGGTGCAGGAGGACAGCTAGAAGTGGGCTGCATAACTGAGTTACCAGCCAGGTTTGTCTCCTCACCCATGCTCAAGGCCAGACTCAAACACCATCCACAAGATCAATTCCCACACTTGTGTTTTAGGAAGAGCCAGTCAATCTCAGACCAATCACGCATGCCAGAGGCTTAGCCCTCCCTCCAGCACATACCTCCAGGGGCTTAGTAACTGCTCCTACAATGCCTTCATGCCCTGTGCAAGCTCAAACCTTACTCAAACCACTGTGGCTACTACTCAGCAGACCTGCACATTGGATATAGACAACCTAGAGCCAACCAGTGTGAACAGAAGGTCTGTGAGTTCGGGGATCTGGGCTTTTGAACCCACTCATCTGGCCATGAAGGCACCCCATCGGGGCTGAGCACGGACGAGTGAGTTTTCCCTGCCATGGCTCACGTCACCACTGTTTTGTGGGAGGTAGAGACCACCACGGCTGTCAAGCAGATACCAGCCACTACTGCTATATTCACTTAGGTATTTCTTTTCCCTTCATGGAGGAAAAAACAAATACAAGGCCTTTGCACCTGGTGAGGAACCACTGTTTGTTTAGACAGCCAAATGAAGTCATCACTGAGAAACGGTGCCCTCACACACCCTTTAATACTCACTTGCCAGAAACCATAATGGAGTGAAATGACCCATCACCATCCACAGCTGTTTGATATAGCCAGGAATGTTTCTGCCTCCACTTCCATCTCTTCTGACCATACAAAATCCAAACTGTCCTTATCGCTGTCATTTAACAAAATAATAATTATAATAATAATCTCCCTAGGATGAAAGGGAGGTGGAAATTACTGCCTAACTATTTTTCCCTGCCATTTGCCCTGGGAACCTTCTAATGAAGGCTACAGCACCTGAGCCTGTCCTGCTGTGGGGTCTAGCCAAGGACTACAGCAACCCCCAGCCTGAGCAGACAAAGTTGCCTTAAAGAAGCTTCGCACTTTAACACCATTCTGCTCCTCAAGACAAATGGAAAACTAAGCATTTTTAATTTGCATTTTAAAACAAAAGCTTCTAATATCCAGACCATTAAGTTGACTATGAGGCTTTCACAGCAAAACTTGTTACTCGCTATGTGTTTTGTTGTCATTAAGATATATTAAATACTATTAATTGTGATGCCTTGCTATTATACTATTTGGAGACTTGCCACAAGCCCACTTCCGCCCAACCTGTATTATGCTGCGAACCTTGGAAGCATTTTAAACATCTCGTGCAAAATTCATGAACGTGAAAAGGAGCCTGTCTATACTTCCAACACCTTGAGGGGCTGGGGAGCTTGCCTGAAACCCAACTCAGTTCAGGGCTGATCCCTAGCAGCTACTACATCTCAATCTGAACGGCCAAGCCCCCAACTCAAGCCCAGATGATTACCACACTCTATATGTGCCTTCCTTCTAATGAATATAGGCTTACGGACATCTCATGCATTATTTACCAAGGTGTGCTTATTATGATTGCAATGATTTAAGGCAGTTTGTTACAGGCACAGCTCTGAGTGATAGAGATCAATAGAAGAAACAAGAACAAGCCAATCTGCATGGAACAACAGTCCCAGTCCTTAGGGGCTGTGCTTCCCTGATTAACCCTTCCCAACCTGGCAGCAAGAGAGGCTAGCACTTGTTTGATAGACACAAATAGTTGGTTACCTCCCTTCCTGCCCTCCCCACCGCAGTCAAGGGTGAAGAGGCATTTGAAGGGGTTATGCAGCTCCTGCAGCTGTTTCTTGGGGCAGGATCCCACATGCTGGCACAGCATTCCTCATGGTATTTAATGTGTATCTTGGATCTGGCTATAACCTACTCATTAACATATGTCATGACTCCACCTCCAGGCCCCAGATACAAAACCTCCATCTCTTTTCCTAGACACAGGTTTAGAAGCAGAGTGGCTTTTGCTGCTGCTAGCTGGGGCAATCCCAGATTCAGCCGCTGAGGATGACTAAGGTAGCAGGCATGAAGCAATGACTGCAAACAAGTAGCTGGACACTGACTCTTCCTGCAGGAAGGGCAGCAGGAGCTTTCTCAGTGAGAACTGGAAGGAGGAGGGGGACGCGGAGCACCTTTGTCACTGTAAAGATGGAGAGGTCACAATTCTTTGCCCCTGATACCTCCTAATATACAGAATTATGGCTCAGCACTTGCTCTGGGAGCTGGCCCAGCTCTCTGAACCAGTCAGGATGACACAGTGATGCTGCTGCAGTGTCCCACCACAGAAGTGTGAGGTGTCAAATGCCAGAAACTTCTCCCCTGTACCACAGGGAGCAGGTAGCTGTAACCTCTGGACAGTATAGCTCAAGGAGTGTGGTTTTAAGGGCAGCTGATAAACACTGCTCTAGATTTATCTCAAAATTCCTCACACAACGTGAGTCTGGAGATGTCTTTCCCCACTGAGTACACAACCAATCTCAGCTCAGTGCCTTTCTTTCACACAGGAGCTTGCTTTGGATCGGACCTGGCACACAGGAAACATATTCATTACTTCAAAGGGGAAGCAAACAGGATGTCTGGACAAAGCACCAAATAAAAGGCTAATGACACAAATGGATATTTAATACAATGACTTCCTCTGATTATCCTATAAGGAAACACTTCAAATGCTGTCCATTTTGTACATCCTGCATCATTGTAATATGCTCCAGAGTCTGGGAGGGAATTTTCCACACCATGCAGTGATAAGGTGGGGCTGTGCTCTTACCTGCCTGCTGCAGATGAGACGGCACAGCACGCACAACCTGTGGTCTGCTCCGGGTCCCGGGATGCTCTATCAAGCAGCAGGGTGGCAGCTCAAGCACTCTTCCTCCTCCCCATCACCTGCTCAGCATCTCCAGCATGGTGACAAGGCCAACAAGGCATCGCTGCAGTGGCTGTTCACATTACAGACCTATTCCTGGTGATGCAGGGGAAACCAGAGATACCTTTTCCCCTCCTCTCTATCCCCTTCCTAGCCAGGAAAGCATCAGGAGCTGGGGATAACGCTGGCACTGGGTTACCCCCTACTTGGGTTCAGCCCCCAGACTCCATCTCTCCAGGAGTGTCCTACAGCCTGAGCCATCCCCAGGGCAATTCTGTGCTGCGGGGTCACTGAACAAACGGAGTTTAACTGAAATCCCTGCTTAGATTAAAACAAGACAAGATTTTATTAGCGCAGTGCTTGTTCCGCACGCTGCTGCTGATCTCTCTGGAGAAAAGACAACTGAAGCCTTTTGCTTTATGGCAACTAGGGGGAAGAGACAAGAACAAAATAGTTCAGCTAAAAAAAAATAAAAATTGTTTCCAGAGTCACCGTGACCTGATGATTGCTTCGGGTTAAACTAAATCCAACCAAACATAATTGGCCAAGAGGCCAGAGACAGCAAGATGTAGGAGAATTAAGATTAGATTCCTTTTTACTGGAGAAAGAAGCTTGAAAAACTTCTCTCCAGAAATTACTCTTGATTTCTCTTTGATTTTTGATGCAAAAAATTCAAGTGAGAATCGAGATCAATATGGTTACTGAGTAGCAAAATAACAAAACCATTAGGAACACAAAGCCGAATGATTGAGGAAAGTTCCTTTCTAGTTTAAACTCGTAGGTTTTGTTAACAGTTATTTCATTCCAGTGCCTAGCCAGCACTTTGTTTAAAAGAGGTCTTTGTTAATATTTTGATTAAGTTAATAAACATTATTAGGCAAACCTGTCTCTACACAGCCAAGAAAGACCTCCTAGCAAAATCACAAGAGAACATTTGACAGTCCTAATAATTTTAGGATAAGGACATATGCAGAAGAAAAAAAAGGAAATTCCCTCAACCCAAGTAGTCTTTACCCATTCCAGCAAAATTAAATACATAAATAAAATGAAGACTAATTAAACAGCAAATTTCATTACAGGATGTTTTCAAGGCACTGTTCTTCCAATAAAGGAAATCTATAATCAGGGGAGGAAGAGGAATATTTTCTAATGCCTTTTGAAGTCTGACTTTCTTCCAGCAGTTTATACACTGCTGGGATGGTTCCACCAAAAAAAAAATAAATAATAAAACAAACAAAACCAAACTCTTGTCTTCATTTCTTAGCAGCATCCTTGGGATAAAAACTTGTTTTCCTGATGCAATAAAGATAGTTTTGACCAGTACAGCCATCGCACTGTTAGCAATCAGACTCGTATCTTTGTACATGGTGTGAATTATAGTTATTTCTGTATCAGTGATGCAATAGCAATTTTCTACCCATCTTGAGTTGTTGCTAAGCTCAAGGGAAAGAGGTTCATTCAATCCCATCTTTGCTGTACAGCTGCTTTAGGAAAGAAGCCAGTTTGTGTTCCACTCCAGGCCAAGAAAAATAATTTTTAGGGATGAGATAAGACAGAATTTGATCTTATGTTTACAGCTCCCATTGCAACCAGGCCAAGCCAACAGACCTGTAGGAAAGCCTTGTTGTCTCACAAAGCATAGGTGTCACCAAGAAGACAGCTTGCCCCAAAGTGCTAACGTCCCTCCCTAACGCCTTTCCTGGAGCAACACAAGGGATTAACCGGTCTCATTATTTGATAGCTCAAAGCTCCCTATTGATTCCCACCTACCGCTGACACTAAGAAATTACAATTAGTTGCAGTCAGTTCTCACACTGGGACAAGACTGCCACCAGCAATCTCTAGCAGGCAGTGTGAAAGCCTACTGTCCCATTACCTGCTCAAGTAGACCAACACCAATGGAGAAATCAAGATGCAAAATCAGGAAACCACCTTCATTCACACTCAAGGCCGCTTCCTTCTTCTCCCACAAGAGCCCTAGCCTCCATCACCTCCTCCAGCCTGGGAAATAAACTCCTCTTCCTTCACAGATGACCCGTTTCAACAGGCAGCAGCTGATGCTCGGCCACTTATTAGCATCCACCTCCAGCTGCTGGCTGATCACACGGCAGAGGAGGTTAAGTGTCACTGGAGCTTAGTAGCAAGATTGGACCTGCCCTTCTCCAGCTGCATCCGTTGTGCTCTTGGGGCTGGGCCAGGCTCAAGACAGAGGATCTGACGGGGTGGAAAAGGAAATTCTGTGCATTCCTCATCCGTAGCCTACATGCCAAGTGAAATGCAGCGATGAGCAGCCAGACGGGAGTGCTTGTCTGAGGCTTCCTTCTAGCTGCAAAAATTGCAATGTGTTTAAAGCAATGTTATTGAGTTGGGGCCAGGGAAACCAGGCTGCTAGGGTTATGAAATCATTCGCCCTCCAGTACTAGTGAAACAGGTGAAATGTTAGGAGGAGCATAAATCCTGGGATACACCCTCCCAAGACTGAATTCTGGCTCAGGAAAAACACCTGCCTTGAAATGTTCTGAGCATGTGATTTTAATTTTCTTTGACCTTTTCATGTCTCTCCTTAGCCAGGCACAAAAATATCTTCTTCCTCAGAAAAATTTCTGCCTGGAAATGATGGTCCTTTTTCCCCAAGTCCTTTTAAAGGGAAGAAAATTGCTTGTCTTCCAGAAATACGCTGCTATGAACAAGCAATGCATGAACTGCCTGTGGAAAAAGGACATGCTCTGCAGCGGGAATTCTCTCACCACTCATCTGTGCTCATACCAGCGATATTCTAACAAGCACAATTGTAATGAAATTAAAGCACAACAGCAGGAAAAAACAACATAAATGCAATATAACCTTGATAATTAACAGTTGAAAATTTCAGCTTTTGGCTCCCTGCTCCCTTCTGCCGGTGCATTATTAGCTTTGTAAATGGAAATCTCCCATAAGAGAAATGGGTGACAGATCGGTGGGGAATTCAAGTGTGCAGGAGGTAGCTGGTAGGGATGTCACGTGGGACCCTTTGTCCATCAAAGGGCTTAGTACACAACTGCATCCTATGCCAGCAGCAAGGCACTTCATGTATTCATGCTGGATAAATGGCTTTTGGTGTTTAAACTTGCCCGCACTGACGCTTCTTTCAGCTGGATACGATACTCTTCAACATCCTTCTAAAACCATCCCATAGCTGTCTACTACAAACCGAAGTTGGTCTCCATTCAGTGCTGATTTCTGCTGAAATACTGCCCATCTCAAGGTCACATTCCTCCAGCCTAAAAGGCCAACCTAAAACTCTGGGATAAATATCAGCAACAACTTGTGTTGTTGGGTAGAGCGAAACCTCCCCAGGAAGGAAAATGCCTGTGGGTGCAGGAGCCAGAGCTCGCACTGAGCTGGTACAGGGTTTGGTCTTTTGTTGAAGGACAAGTGACACATGAGCCGCGGCTTTTCTTTCACATTTCTTCCCAGAAAACAGTTGTGATCCACGAACAGCCTTGCAGCACATGTGCTGAGGGTAAACAACTGCGCTACTTTTAAAACAGTGCAAATAGGGCTACGATAACATGGACCGAACTCCGTGTCCTGAAAGGGTTTTTCCAGCCCTGTGTCTTACGGTTCTGTTCCTTTGACCTTGCCTTTCTAACATTAACACATACCACACATTTTTCAAAAAGCAACCAGCAAAATGAGATATTTCACTGCATTTGATCCTCCCTGGGAGAGATGAGAACAAAACCTCCTAATGCCATTAATCCCATCACCAGAGCGCTGTTGAAAGATGGTTGATACTTGGGATAAGAGCACTTGCACGGGATAGGGAAGCCTATGGTCCCATCAAGGCTCCCACATCTCACCCCAGCAGTGGCTGCCTGTCAGTGGTTGGTGAAGCAATTCTCAAATATAATTTTTCCAGCATGAATAAGTCCATAGCAGGGCTCATTCATGA
Source organism: Aramus guarauna (assembly GCA_013400195.1). Taxonomy (NCBI): domain Eukaryota; kingdom Metazoa; phylum Chordata; class Aves; order Gruiformes; family Aramidae; genus Aramus; species Aramus guarauna. The sequence continues at coordinate 987,300 of VXBL01002481.1, read as the reverse complement.
TCACAAAGCATGCAGCACCATGGTTCAGAGTCCACAAGCTGCCCGAGCAAGGAGGTGTCCCGGAGGTTTGGGTGATGGACAGCAAACACACACTGCTCTGCAAATGTTGGGTCAAATTCCCTCCTCAGCAGGAACCCTTGTGCCCCCATCTCAGAAAAAACCCAGGAGACAACTTGCATCCATGGGACATTCATGAGCCACTTGTCTAGGGGAGAAGCAGCCCTCTAACAAATACCATGAATAATTTTTTAGCCCAAATAAACACAGCCTAGAGAAAGGGTGATACCTTAATGGGAGGAAGGGAGACTCAAGCAGCAATTTCCATCCTGGGGCTGGGGCAGGTGGCAGCAGCAGCCGCCGGGGGCTGCGTACAGACTTGTCCTCATTTTTGTCCTTTGACCCTTCTCCCCCAGCAGCTGAGCCTTGTTTACTGGCATTTCAGCATCCCATCTCCTGTTTCCATTAACCCTCAGAGGAGGCGAGAGGCAGAGCAGCAATGGGCTTGTCACGCTGGGCGGTTGGTGCTCCGCACGAAGGGCAGCAGGCAGCGCTCGGGCAACACTACGGGGAGAGGTTGAGCCAATATTTATCGATGGGGGAAGCATGGAGACAGCAACCTGACGTGGGCTTGCTGCTTTGCCTGGTACACAGCACACAGGGAGAGACAGAGCGTTTATAACGACTCTGAAGTCACCGGCTTTGCCGCCGATGTCACACAGGGGGGCCTTTCGCTGTTCTGATGATTAGATGGATGGTGTCAAAACTAGCCCCACTCTGCCTTCGGGCTGTGTTTATTCAGCACAGAGATGAGACATTTTCAGAATTCCTCCACCGAGTCTGACCTCATAAGAGAATAAAATCCAAAGGACTTGTTCCCCCCCAAATGACACCAAGGATTCTTCAGCGGTCCTGGACAGCTGTGCCACATGGGTTAAATCCAAGAGTTTAACACAAAAACAGAGGGGAAATATTGTCCTGAATCCAACTGATCTGAGCCACTTCTGGTCAAACAGATCAGAGATGAATGATTTACTATGGGCAAAATGGCACATTGCCCGTTCTTGCTCCCTCTGATAACCCTACAGTTACTACAGCGTGGCTGGTACCGGGCTATAGCTCGGGGTTATTTGTGGGGACGGTCCTGGGACAGTCCTGAGCCATCCCAGCACCGGGCCAGGCCAGTGCTGCATTGTGACTGCCCAGATAAGCCCTGCTCCAGGCAGCGTACTTCTAAGAAAAGCCATCCCGTGTTTTCAATGGATAGTGAGCCATGAGATCTGCTTGCCTGCAAGATCACCAGGTTTTAGATTTGGGGTATTTATATTTATGAAGTTGGGCTTTCTCTTCCTTTTTCTTTATAACCATTTTACAAGATAAATGCTGAACCTAATGACAAACTGCCGTACAGTTTCAGGGTGGATAGACAGACAGACATTATCTCCTTCCAGTCCATAGGAGTTTCAGCCCAGCTGCAGTCAGTCAGCTTGGCTTAGCTGTAGGTATATTTGTCACACAGGGACCTGAAGGATAGCGAAGGGCACAGATTTATCATTATTCCTGCAAGTACAGGTTCAGCCTCCCCACCCTGTGCCTGGGGATTGTCAAATGCCACAAAGAGCAAATTGAGGATTAAAAGGACCCCTCAGTCCCTGTGATGTCCTGCTTTGCTGCTGGCCCCAGGGACTGAGTGCTCCCCTTCTCTTTGTCTCTGATCCGGACTTGGGCAGGTGGCGAGCCCCACGCTGGACCAGACAGCAGCCTTCCCTGCTGTCCTGCAAGCATCGTGCTGATGAATATCCATCTAATTGGAATTAAGGATTCTCCAGACCAGCCCTCCAACTGGAGAAATTAGCTAGTTTATTCCAATAAAGATGCTAATATGGGGGGCTTTGTGAAGGGCGAGAAATTCCCATTGTCATTCAGAAGCAATTTGTAGCGGATTTGAAGCCTTTGAAAAGGTGATGTGCTGGTGGCTGACTTTGTATAATACCCATCCCCGAAATTCACAGCTGAGCATTCTTCCCCTCCATATGCTTCAGTGCTGCCCAATTTGTATTCCCCCGGTGAGGAGGCGCTGGAGCGGAGCAGCAAGCGATGGTGAGCCACCGGCAACAGCGACGGGAGGGTGGCTGGTCTCAGGGAGGGGGAAACGGCAGCCGTGCATGGCAGGGATCCATGCTGGGCTGCCGAAAATGGGGATGCTGGGCTAACCTCTCTGCTGGGGTGGGCAGCACATATGCTGAAAAAAATTGCTTTGGAGGAGAAGAGTCTTAGATGCCTTCACCCAGCATTATTAATAATTTTATGCTTCTTTGGAGTATTCATGCCATTTTACTGGCATTGAAACCCTCCACGCAGCTCCTTGGCTTTTTGGAGCTCCAGCCTCCGTTATTCTTTATTTCCAGATTTAAGTCATCAACTCTGGAAGCAGCTGAGGCTGAAGTTAACACCATCTCTCCAGAACAACACCAAAATCCTTACCTGAATTTTCTAATTGAATTTAATTTTTCCTCAACTGTCTCTTCAGCTTCTTCGGAACTGAAGACTATACAGGCTGCTGTCTTGCATGAGGCACCTAATGGGACCAAATTATCTAGGGAGGCTTAGGTTCTCCAGACTGCTTGGCAGGTGATGTTTTACGGACCTTCTAGCCAGACTTGCCTCTAATGCAACCAGGCTCTGCAGGAAACCTTATCAGCATTTTAGGAATGAAGCACTTTCGCAAACAGCAACCTAAATTCACATAAAAACCAAATGCCTCCCCAAGCTACTCTTTGCAGATTGCTCTAGGAGATATTATGATATAAAAAATGTTTCTCTAATCTAACAGCTGCCTGGAAATGGGGGTAGAGCTTTGTACCACAGTGAGGGACTATTTTTGCTGAGGGGGCATCTTCTTGCCAGTGACCTTGTATCCTTTGCTCTTTCCATCTTGTGATGTAAAGTCAAGGAATGACAGCAGCAGCCATGAGCAGCTGGGATTGCTTCCCAGAAGCCCAGATGCACTTGACTTCTGTCCATCTCTCTGTCTCTACAGCTTTATCTGTGTGAAGCCTGGCACTGAATTTAATCTTTCCTGCAGATTGCCTCGCTCGTTGAGTCCATCTAACTGACAGGGGCTGCTCTACCATAAATGTTACGCTAAGACCCCCACTCCGCCGGGTATTTCAACTCGTGCCTAAATTTAAACATGGGATGGCCACGCTGAACCCAAGGGATCACTCCGATGCCTGCTGCAAATACCTTGAGGTCAGATGGCTCAGAAGCACGGGCAAGGGAGGAGGAATGTTTCCATCTGCTCAGGTTCCTGCCTTTGCCCATGGGGACACGGCCCCGCTCAGGAGAGGACACTGTTGACCAGGTCAGAGCCCATAAATGCTCACTCTTAGCCATGGCGAGGAGCACTCCTTGGCTGCAGCTGCTGATGGGTTCGTACCCAGAGATGTGAAGCTCAACAACCTTTTCCATGGTATCCTTGCTGGATCTTCACATTTTTCACCAGGGACTCTGGCAGTCAAATGATGTGCCCACATGCAGCTTTTCAGCAGCAGTGAACTCCTGGCATGGCAGAATTATAAATACTCTGTTGAACCGAGGCTTAAATATTTTCTCTAGCAACACCTGACAATAGAAAGGACTTTGGTGTTTTTCAGTAGCCGTGCTGTACATTTACTGCTCAGGCAGTAGTGGAACCAGTATTGTGTTTTGATGCTTAAAGCAAAGGTTGATTTAAAAGTAATAGATAGAAGATTATTAATAAATGGCTGCATAGGAAAAAAAGGAGGCTTGGTCCCCAGCCAGGGGATCTGATGCATCTGTGGGACTTTGCTTGAGATTTGGCTGTGCAGCCTGGCTTGCCACAGGTCTCTCGTGTGACCAGAACGCAGATGGGGATCATACGGAGTAGGAGAGCAGTCTTGGCTGAGCTCAACTTTATGCTCTGAAATAAGCTAAATTCAGCTCTAAACCCCCCTGAGTAGGGATTACAGAATCTGTTTGTGATCACAAAGCTCTACATAATTGTAACTGTACACTTCTTTTCTTATCTTATTTGCTATGTTGATATGAATTTTAATGAAAATTAGGGAAAAAAAAAACATGTTTCTCAGACATTTTGGCCAGCTCTGAAGCAATGCTTTGCATTATCTACCCAGAAAGAATAGCTCTGTTAGCACAATAACTTTTTTTTTTTTAATCTCTTGAAAAATGGAGTGAAGATAGTATTTTATTTTTGGTTTCCAGTTGGCTTAATGTTCTACACGGGGCTCAGAATGGGAGAGTTGTGCCTTTTCTCTGGTCCTGGATCAGGATGAGGTCATGATACCTTCCTCCCAAATGCAACAGGGAAAGGAGCAGAAAGGAACCAATTTCATTGAAATGTCCCAAATAGGTAGTTCAAGCCTAAGCCAAGGAAAAGTGTAAAGATCAGAACAGAGTCTCAACAGCACGTGTTGATGGTACCTCCACACCATGGCATTCACAGGGGAGAGGAGAAACACACTCCAGGTAGGAAAGGAGCAGCCTTGCAGTCCATCCCACACTGGTTCACTGCTGGGCTCCAGTCTAGAGACATCCATGTCGTCCCCATGGTGAAGAAACCCCACAGAAAGCTAAATGTACCCCACAAAACACAGGCTCCGTCACCTGCCTGGGGGTCAGGTCTCACCTCCTTGAGTGGGTAATGTAGCATAGATGTTGGTGGCTTTGTGGCACGGGAAGGATAAACGTACGTCTCTGCTCCCAGCCCTTCCCCTCCTCGTGGTGCCACATGCTTTAGCTCTGCAGTTTAGGCTCTTGGGGACCACATTTTGGTTTACCCCATGATGTTGTGAATACAGAAAAGGGGCTGGAAGGAAGGATGTCCTTCCCCAGGCACACGGTCCCCACTGGGGGTTTCTCAGTGCCACCATCAGCTCTGCCAACGCAGCTGGGTCGTCACCTGAATGGTGCTATTGTTCCTGCCTCCAAAATAAAACAGACAAAGGAGGTGTTTCCACCCAAAGAAAAACAGTTTCCACTGGTGATTTCTCCCCCCTTGCTCGAGAATCCTCCCTCCCTTTCAGGGCCCCCGTAGCTTTCCTTTGTGCCTCTTCTACGATGAAAATAGGTAGTCATTGATTGTATTAATAATTCAGAGCCTAATCTCATGGACGGGTGTTCACGACCCGTGAGGTGGCTATCTTTCATCTTGAGATCAGGATCGGCTAGATCTTTTAGAGGTCAAGGAAGATAGCTGCAGCGTGGGAAATGCCTTCAAAATAATAGGTTTAGGTGACTCTCGTGTATGGATGAAAATGGCAAATGAAAAGCTCATGTGTCCCACACCCCCCATTGCCCCTGCATCGCAACCTGGTGATGCCCACAAACCCTTGAAGATGACTTCCATCAGCTTCAGTGAGCTGTGGAGTGATGTCTGTTGCAAGTCCCAACCCGTTGAGGTCACCTGCACCCTCCTGCGCCTCAGGACAGCCACCTGCCTGCTGACGATGGATCTTGCACTACCATCCCTCTTCTCCCACAGCCAAGCTCCTCCTTTAACTGCCTACTCCGTTGTGTTGGCTTAATCGCTCCTGGAAGGACAAAGTGTACTGGCACTGTTTGCTTTGTTTGTTTTGTGGCCAAGCAGGTCCCTGTGCAGGGAGGGGGACAAATTCGCCTTCAGTACAAGTAGGGAAAGCTGGTCACAGGCACTATATTGGAGATTCCCAGGACAAGAAAAGGGAGATCTGAATATTCTGGATTTAATTTTCACCTGGATGTACTTTACAGACTAGAAACAAATTTACACCATTGCTCTTGAAGCCTATCTAAAAGGCTAATAGTCCATTCTCCATCGAGTCCCTTCTCTTCTCCCACAACCCACGGCTATCTATCTGCTGCATCTACATTAATGCCCTGTTAGCTGAGGGTTGCTCTCACCCCAGGGGCGAAGCTCATGCAGAAGGGTGACGGCAGAGGGGTGTCGTTACACCTACGCTCTGCACCTTGCCGGGTGTTTATGGCGGAAATGGCAAGGTCAAAGACATGCACCTTGCACTTGGAACTGAAGGTGCCAACTCTTGTTGCGATGCCAAAGATTAACGGCAAGCTGATAAGAACTGGCGGAAGTGGCCAGCGGAGACTTCTGAGAGTTCCTGCAAGTGTGATTGTGTTTTGCTGGGAGCCTCCCTGCTCCTGGGCTCCCGGCTCCCAACAGGAACCAGGCTCAGCACCAACTTGCTGCTGCCTAGATGTTCTGCCGCTGTTACCAAGGCACTTCCAACGCCCCGTGCATTAGCATTTCTTCTGTCTCATGCTTTGTCTTCTCAGGGAAGTGCTTCCACATCACAGCCAAAGAGGATGTATTTGAGGTGGCGATCCACCCCCCTCCAAAGAGCAGTGGCACAGTCCCCAGGGGCTCGGATTAGTAACGCTCCAGTGTACAGTATTTTACAGCCAGGGACTCGAGCCCGACCCACTGTGCACACCTGCAGGAAGGCCTGGGCTTGCAATCACTTCTCCCCTCCCTCCTCTTTGTCTGCTCCATTCACTTGGGCTTCTCTGAACAAGCAGTTTACCTTCTCTCAGGCAGGGTTTGTGCCTGGTTTCCTGTCTGTGCAGCGTCCCAGGCCTGACAGAAGCAGCTCTGTCTGTGCTGTAGTATCCAGGCACCACAGTATCCAGAACTGTGAACTGATTTGCAAATAATTATTACGGAAGGAAGCTGTTCCTTCTATAGCTGATAACTTATCTGGTATACATCAGGCTTTCCCCAGCCTTGCTTTAACAATTCATCCCCAAGCACGTTGTCCCTTTATCAGGACCATACGCCCATAGTATCCACATTTAAGAAAAAGACCTCTTTGATGGCAGGGTTTCCGTAGCAGGGCTGTTTAGATTTGTTGTGATTAAATCACATCCATTTTCTAATTTGTACCTAACACACACTCAAAGCCCTCCTTAAGCCTGAGCTGTACAGGCACATTTTGTCTTCGCTGCTGACTTAATCAAGCAGCAGAGCCGCTGTGTGCTCTCTGCAATTGTTGTCTCTTGCACTGGAAAAAAAAAAGGGGGGGGAGAAAGAAACACTTTGCAAAGGGCTGCTATTATCCACACACTATGGTGACAGCATATTTAGTGCATTTGTGGCTCTGGGGCTGCAGTAATTAATTGTGTGTCTAACACTCAGGCTGGCACAGCCTCACACCCAGAGCTTTCCCATCACAGCAGCAGAAAAGCAGGCACCCCGGTACCCATGCATGCCAAAATCAGTCCCCCCGGCCTCTATGGGAGATGGGTGCTCACCCCAGGCTCACCCTGATGGTGGGGGAAGCTGGAAGGGGGGGAGGGGGTGGTGTTCCACACTGCCCAACTTCAGGCAATGATGGGTGCTGGGGCAGCTGGGGTGAAGGGGCTACACCGACGGGCTGTTAGGGCAGCCTGGGGTCTCCATCCCTTCCCCATTGCCTGGGTCCTCTTCCTTCTCCCAACCCCAGTTCTCACTGTAATCCCCCGTCAAAAGAAAGATGCTCTTAGCCCTTATATGTGCCCGCGTCGTTCAAGAGGGTGTGCCCCCCCAAACCCCGCTTCCCCTCCATACCCTCCTGCTGCAGGTGGAGCATCCCCGCATCCCCACCCCTCCGGGAGAGAGTGCATCCTGCAAGCCCCCCTCCATCTCCCTCAACTGTGCTGCCTGCACAGGGAGAGGGGGTGCGGGGGTGGGG